>JAKTTS010000244.1:0-22668 GCA_030560485.1 Ascoidea tarda (nom. inval.) | reverse complement strand
TTGTTTTAAAAAAAATTTTCAACTTTATAATATTTCAGTTTCAAACAAACAATTTTTGAAGGCTTTTTCAGAAAATTGATTTCTAGTATTATCGTATTATACCTGTATAGAGATATAATTGTTCAAGATGGGGAATTTGAAAAAAGAGAAAAACAGAAAAATAAGGGAGAATGCTTCATCAAAATCTCCAAATTTTTCTAATGTCAAAGTTAAAGGTGAAAATTTTTATAGAAATGCTAAAAAGACGAAATTATTAAACATGTATAAAGCAGATGCAAAAGTATTACAAAGTAAAGAAATTCCTGTTGCCAGAGTTGACCCAAATCGGAAATGGTTTAATAATACTAGAGTTATTTCGCAAGATGCTTTAGATCATTTTAGAGAAGCGATTAACTCTAAATTAAATGGAGAAAACAATAGTTATAATGTTTTATTAAAGAGAAATAAATTGCCGTTAAGTTTGTTGAATGAAAACAGCAACAGTATTAATTTTGACCCCGATTCAACGGCTAGAAAGGATTTAATGATTAATGATATTAAAAGCAAAAATGATCCCAATAATAATAGTAAAAAAAATTTGATATTGAGTAAAAAAAATAGTAATTTAAAGTTTTCTGATTTAAATGAGTTAATAAGTCAAACAGATGGAGATAATAAATCGTTTCAAGAGAAAATTGAAATCAATCAAACATTGGGATTAATGAATAAGTATGATGATTTTGAAAATTTATCAAATGAAGCAAGAGATGCGATATTCAGTAAAGGACAATCTAAGAGAATATGGAATGAATTATACAAAGTAATTGATTCATCAGATGTTGTTATTCAAGTATTGGATGCAAGAGATCCCATGGGTACTCGTTGTAAAACTGTTGAAAGATATATGAAAACGGAAACACCACATAAACATTTGATCTTTGTTTTGAATAAATGTGATTTAATTCCAACATGGTGTGCAGCAGCTTGGGTAAAACATTTATCTAAGGACTTTCCCACATTGGCATTTCATGCATCGATTAAGAATTCATTTGGTAAGGGTTCATTAATTCAGCTATTAAGACAATTTTCTCAATTACATTCGGATAGAAAACAGATTTCAATTGGGTTTATTGGATATCCAAATGTGGGTAAGTCATCTATAATAAATACATTAAGAAATAAAAAGGTTTGTACAGTTGCTCCAATTCCTGGGGAGACTAAAGTTTGGCAATATATCACATTGACAAAAAGAATTTTTTTAATTGATTGTCCAGGTATTGTTCCCCCATCGCTAAATGATACCGAGGAAGATTTGTTGTTTAGAAGTGTAGTAAGAGTGGAAAATGTTTCTAACCCTGATCAATATATCGATGGCGTATTGAAAAGATGCAAGACAACACATTTAGAAAGAACCTATGAGATTAAAGATTGGGATAATGATTCTAAAATATTTATGGAAAAAATTGGCAAAAAAGCAGGAAAATTGCTTAAAGGTGGAGAAGTTGATTTCCATGGTGTTGCAATTAAAGTGATAAATGATTTTTTAAGGGGAAAAATCCCATGGTTTGTGCCTCCTCCAGAGGATGAAAATAGTTCTGCCAATAGAAAGAGAAAATTGGAAGATGGAGAATCTGTGGAAGACGATACAAAGAAGCAAAAAACGCAGCTCACACAGTCGCCAGCTGAAACAAAGGTGCAGACCCAGAGTGAAGGAAGTCAGCAGAGTGCAGTAAACACTCTGGAAGAAGTAGAGGATGAAGAGGATGAAGAGGATGAAGAGGATGAAGAGGAGTGGAAAGGATTTGATGACTAGAGTAATCTCATAAACGTAATAAGATGCCATTTCGGCTAATCCGAACAATCTGAGTTTTCGATACGTAGCTACGGACGCGCTCTGCATTTGAACGCAGGCTCACAAATTTGTCCAGATGGGGAAATTCTGTCGATAAGTCGGAAAACGCGCTCCTTGCCGCGACCACTCCGCGAAAGCCGTTTTGCGGCCCGACGCGACGCGACCCGGTGGCAGAAAACGGAGACAAAGAGGTGGAGATGGTGGAAAAGACGCCAGTGATGAAGAGAGCAGAGAAAGGTTTGGGGCCTTATATCAACTACGAGGACGAGAGAAAGAGCTCAGACGACGCTGGCCCTGTGAAGGAGACAAGTGGAAACAAGACTGAGGCCTCTGGTATCACTGACTTGATTCGCAACGACAGGTTTTTGTATCTTGCCAGGAACAAAAATGCTCAAAACGATGTGAAAAAGCCCTTGGACTATGACTACAGCGACCAGAAAAGCGATTTGAAGCTAAGCGAGTTTCAGAAAAACATCATTGATTCCAGTTTTCAGAAGATCTTGAAGTTGGACAAAGAGAAGCTGCTGGATGGGCGAAATGGAGTCTCGCTGCTGGAGTTGCCAAAGCTGCTGATGGCTTCTACAAGTACCGACAATTCAATTTCCCAACAGGATCAACAAAATCACCAGAATCAAGAGTCCCAACAAAATCAACCAATTAAAAAGAATCAGGAAACTCAGAGAGATCGCCCACAGCTTTTCTTAAGCTCTATTCTTCAGAGAAATCAAAGGTTTCGTAGCAATCCAGGTCCAGTTGACAAAAAAATCAAGCTCAAGTATGTCGATTCAAGAAAAAATCAATTGGTATTCAAAAAGCCTTTATATCCATTTTTAATTAATGATTTTAACTGCAAATTGACAAAAGTGTTATCCTTTGATCAATTTCGGTACCACAATCAACTATCCTTGAGCAATAGTGATATCAATAATCAAAATTATCCTAATAATGAAAAAGTTGATGTCAAATTTCTATTTATTCCAAATAAAAATGATCTTTCATTTTATAGAGAAATATGCGATCTATTATATTATTTCATTAAGCTTGACTTAGATCCAACCTCTATTCATGAATTTCCTGAAATCCTATACTTTTATATTTTAATCTTAATGAATTCCTTTATTGATCCGATTCAAGATCAAATTGTCTCCTACTTGATTAATTTTTTAAAAAAATTTAAAGATAATAATCAATTAACTTGGCCTGCTTATTTACAATACATTTCAAGAATTTTTAATTTAAATTTATTGGCTCACATATATCCTTATGATTCAATTTTTTTAAACAACCTATTATCTAGCCCTGAAATGTTCATCAATAATCATACAACAATTAGTTCCTCTATTTCCACAAGCATCGATGATAATAAATTTTCAATCTCTTATTATACTAAAACTTCTCACAATCTATCTGATAATATATTAAAGGTTAACATTAACCATTTATCGAAACCAATTAAATTAGCAATCTTTAATTATAATCAATATCTTAAATTAATAACCCCAATTTATCATCATTGGAAAAATTCCTGCATTTTGTCTAAAAACTTATCAACGCATAAAAAAAATATGTCTGTCTTTTATTTTTATAAGACTTTTTATTTTAAATATAATAAATTAAAAAAATTAAAATTCATATCAAACAAATACTATAATTATACCCTATTAAAATTTTATTTTTCTCATTGGCATAGCCGGTTTTCAAAAATTCAAATCTTAAATATGAATTCTATCTTTCACTATCAATTATCTTTAAAGGAAAAATTTTTAAGATTTAGATGGTCTGATAAATATAATTTTTATAAAAACGTTGAAATCGAGGGTATTGAACTCTTGAATTTATCCAAAAAAAGATCCTACTTTTACAAGATTTACCAAATCTATAAGATTAATTCAGCTATCAAAAAATTCAACCATATATCAAACTCAAATCTCCAAAAATACTATTTCAATAATTGGAAATCAAAATCTGAAAAAATTAAAAAGTTGAATAACGATGTAGCATTAATTGAATTAGCTATTGTTGCCGGCTCTTATTATATCAAATGGGCTCATAAATCTAATCAACTAAATATCAGAAGAAAAAATTTTGTTGAAAAAAAGAATTTCAACTTAAAATTAAAATATTTTGAAAAATTAAAATATCATTTAAAACTAGTCAAAATTAAGAATAAAGTTATTTATAATATTAATTTAATTTTAAAAAAATATTATTTTAATGAAATTTTAATGAAAAGATTTCGAGAAAGAAAACTTTTAAGTGATTATCTTAATAAAAGTCCATTAAATTATAACCTTAAAAAAAAGTATTTTAACAATTGGCATGACTCTTTGGTATTGAATTTAGCAGCAAATTTTTACTGTAACAAAAATTTGAAAAAAAAGATTTTTGAACAATGGAGATTAAAATCTATTTATTTTCAAATAAATAAATATTATAATTTCAAGTTATTAAAAAATTATTTTCAATTATGGAAAACAAATAAATCCTTCTCTATGATTATAAGATCAACAAATAAAAAAATAATTCAGGAAAAATATAGCATATGGGTCAATAAATGTACAACTCGACTAGAAAATAATGCTAAGGCGTTGCAAATTTGTAATTATTTTAAATTAATACGATATTATAACTATTGGTATAATCATTTCATAAAATTACAAGACGATAAAAAACAAGCTGATATGATTTATTTAAAAAATTTTCTTAAAAACCGGATGATAAATAATGTTATTAACAAAACTCGAGAATTGGGTAGTAATAGATTAATAATTGAAAGCAAAAAAAAATTTCGATTAAAAGATTATTATTTGAAAATTTGGGTTTTGACTTTTAGGAAAAAAATGGTGGAAAGATTAGCAATTCGAAAATTTTATATTAAATGGAAGAGCAAGAGTGAAGACCTATATGAAATGAACTATTATACTGTAATGTATTATAATAAACAATTGATAAAGGATGTGATGTTTCAATGGTATTCTAAAAGTGCCAGGTATCAAATTGGTGAATTCGAAAGTCAAAAACATTACAATAAACAATTGATTGAAAAATATTATAATTGCATTTTAAGTAGAAGGGAACTCTTGATAGAGTTGAATTATCGTTTAGAAGAATTTGATTTTCAAATAATTGAAAAATATTTAAAGAAATGGAAATTATTATATGTAAAAGTTGGAGCAAAGAACGATTCGTTTAAGCGACTTATGAAAACATGGAATAAAAACAAGTTGAGAGGTTTATTTTCTCTTTGGATTGCAAGGTACAAAGAGAGAATGAGAGATAAAGAAGAGATTTTAGGTGATATTCCGGGTGAAATAAATGGGGAAGAGATGAATAATGATGACGATGATGATGATTATTATGGTGAGGGTAATCATTCACCTACTGAAGATAAAAAAAACAGATTAAAACAACAGTTTCGGCATGTTTCATCTAATTCCTATCACTCTACACCATATTTGAACAATAAAATTAAAAATATCAGTCCATCAAAGCCAGCAATGGAAAACAGTTTAAATTTCATGAAAAATAGCAATAATAACAGTCGTTCTAATTCCAATTTGAATAATTTTAGACCTAAGACTCCTAACAATACAGTCAGATTTAAAGATATTTCTAAAAGCTTGACTTTGACACCAAGATCGATTTTGCGACAAAACAAAAAAATTGAGGGGCTCAAGAATTATTATCGAAAAGGAAACGCTAATGATTCTATATTGAAAGTTGGTAATAGTTCTCGAACAATGGTGAATAACAATAGTATTCTAACCAATAGTGGGTTTGATAATGTTAATTCACCAATTACAAACGATAGCAGCATCAATCATAATGTATTTGATAGAACAGGAGCTAGCGAAATAACATTTCGAAATAAGTCAAATGGAAGCCTGAAAATGAATCGAAGCTTCAATGTTACGCCAATGATTGATCGAAATAAGATTTTTTTTTCAAAGAGTCAAAATAAATAGTTTATATAAATTATAGAACTGGTACGATTAGTGGTGGTGTTTGGAAGTTGATTGTAGATTGCAAGTTGTAGGTGGTTATAAGTAGTGATAAGCAAGAAACAAAAATACAGTTAAAATTGATTGAAATAGTAGCATGAAAGGGATCAGGAAAAAACAAAACCAGATTACAAAACAAAAAAACAGATTGATATTTGCTAAATATATATTATAAGATATAGACTGGAAAAACCGAGATAAAGTATTTTCTTTTTCTTTTTTCTCCTTTTCCTTTTCTTTTAACTCAATCAGTGTAATTTAATTGTTCAGAAGTAAAAAAACACAACAAAACTAGTATATAATGGTTATAAAAAAATCAAGATACTAAGAGAAAAAGAAACTAGTAATCAGCACCGCCAATTTGCTCACGATGAGCCTCAATGACGTCTCCATCTTCCAATTCCAAAGAATCAGGAGTGTCTTCAGCGACAACTCGTTCACCATCACTCAAGAATCTCAAGCTCTCAAGAGTTTTGCCTTGTCTCTTGCAGAAGGCCTCCATTAGTCTTTTCATTGGGGTTGATCTCTTGATCTTGAAGTATATTTCGCTGGAACCATCGCTAACTTTCAAGTTGATGTGGGTGTCAGGCTTGACATCGGGTTTCTTATCGTCAGAAGAAGCTCCTGCAGCAGATTCAGACATATTCAGATACAGTTGTGGTCCTCAATGATCGTGTAGCCAGTGGCAGAAGTTGTTAGAGGTGAGAGACGAAACTGCTTCAGCATCAGAGTTCTTCACCTCAAAAAACCGGCAGGTGACCGCACGTGAACAGCCCGAAAGTCATGTTCCGGAAGTTTGCCTCTTCTGAGCGGAGGTAAAAGAAGCAAAAGAAACAGAAGAAGCAGAAGAAGCACAGAAAACAGGCCTAAAATGTCCAGAAGATCAGAGCGAGCTTGCATGTTATGTGGCATAGTTCTTCAGTTCAGGGTATGTAGTCCTCCGGCTGTTTTTTTCAGGATCTGCTCAACTAACATCTTTTGACGACAGGAATTCAAGGGCAAAGGATGTCCAAATTGCGAGTCTGTTTTGAACTACAAGGACAGTGAGGAGTCGTTGGTCCAGGAATGCACTTCCCCAGCCTTTGAGGGTCTAGTGGCTGTGGGTGATCCCTCTGGAAGCTGGGTAGCGAAGTGGTTGCGAATCGAAAACTTTGTTCCTGGGTTGTATGCTGTAAAGGTGAATGGGAGATTGCCTCCTGATGTTGTCTCACGTTTGGAGGACAATGGCTTTCACTATAGACCGAGAGATGGCAGTGTAACAGACTGATTTGCAATTTCTTTTATCTATATTATACTATGCTATGAGGGATGAGGTATCATGAAAAGGTATTTTTGCCATTTGTTTAGGCTTTTTAACAAAAAGTGAAATTATAAAAAAATAGTAAGAAAAATATAAAAAACTATAAAAAAAGATAAAAAAATTCATAATACACACGACAAAATTATCCTAAATCAAGAGCTTTATCAAGTCTAAAGCAACAAATCAATATTTAGAACTTTTGTTCAGGGTTATTATGCATGCAGGTTCTAATATGCTAAATCTTCTCTCTCTGTTACCATATTTTATCTGAGATGACTTTTCAGTCTCTGGATTTTCAAAACTGTCTTTTTTAACCTTTTTGTCGTCTTTATAACCAAATATTCTTTGGTCAAATCTGACTACCATAATTGTAATATTATCCATACTTCCGTTTTTTATTGCGTAATCCGATAAAATTTTGCTGGCCTTATCGCAGTCTTTAACATCTCTAATCAAATCAACTGCTTCTTGGTCTTTCACTATATCCCATAGTCCATCACAAGCTATGATTAAAAAATCATCATCTCTCGTCATTTCTAAAGACGTTGTATAAGGTTTTGCAATAACCAATTCCTTCATATAGCAATCTCCCAATGCTCTTGTAATAGCTAAAATCCCATTAACTCGATTTCTTATAATCATCCCGCCACTATTAACGATTCGTGTGCTTTCGTTGGAATCTCCTCCTTTATGGTCATAAGATAATCTAATTGCAAAGCCTTTACGGCATAAAATTATTCGGGAATCCCCAACATTAGCAGTATACAATACTCTTTTATAATTGTCGTTTGGAGGAACATAATCAAAGATCTTTCGTAATTTATTATACTTGACTATTTTGTTTTCTTCTTCTTTAGTATCTAATGGATTTTTATTCAATTGTAATTTTTTTGATAATCTATTTTTACTATTATGATTATGATTATGATTATCGTTATCATTATCATTATCATTGTCATTGAAATTCTCTTTATCTTTGTATTTATCGTTTGTTTGTTTTTCATTTTTTTCCCAAAGAACTACTGCCACTGCAGCTGTAGATCCACCACGCAATCCAATTTTATTTGGATGACTTTCAATTAAGAAATCAGCTTCTTGAAATGTATCATTTAAGCATCCTTTAATATCAATGGAATGAGAAGAAATTTTCTTTTCCTCGATTTTTTTTTTCAATAACAAATGTAAATATTTACCACACCAATTTGCTGTTTCAACTCCTGCATGTCCATCAAATAATGCAAAATATCCACAGTCCAAGGTTTCATTGAAGTTGGATATATAGGTGTGAACATCTTCCATTGTTTTTCTAAATTTCGAATTTTTTTCCTCTGAAACGCCAACTTTAAATGATAATTTATAATCGATAATTTGGGCACTTTGTTTTCTTTCATTTTTTTCAGATTTTTGAAGACTCTTGTAGGAATTAGTAGTGCTCAGTCTTTTAGTTTTAATGCTTTTTATCTTCCTAATACCTTTTGATTTATGAATTTTTGATTTTGTGTCGTTATTCTGTGAATTTGGATCCATGGTACGAACAGTAACGTTGTCAATATTGGTATTAGATTGAAAATTATTTTGAGGAGTTTCTTGTAGTTTTTCTAAAGATCTTTCTAGAGACCTTTCTTGTAGTTTTTCCTGTTGTGCTATTTTGCGATTACGATCATGAAGTTTTCTTTTTGTTGAAATTGCAGTTGAGAAGCCTTCATCTTTAAAACTGTGAGGTAATAAAGATTTGGGAGTTTCTGGGGTATTCAAAGTTAGTGGAGTATTTGAGGAAATTGGAGAAGGGGGAGAAACAGGAGAAAAATCTTGAAATGATGACTGGATGCTTTTTTCATTTGAAGGAATTCTTTTTTCTTTTGAAGGAATTCTTTTATTTTTAAAGCCAAAACGTTTAGGTTTGAAAGAGTGAAAATCATTTGAGTGATCGAAATTGTTTTTATCGTTTTTATCAGATTGAGCCAATTTATATAAGGAATCGGATAGAGAAAAGGATCTAAAGGGTCTCCTTTTGAATGAATAGCTTCTTTTATTAAAGACACCATTTTTATTGTTTTGAGTTTGGTTGTGATTATGGTCATGATCGTAATGCATATTGTTACAATTGTCGTTTTTAAGATCATTTGTTGTATTTATATGTGAGATTGTTTGAGTTAAAGGCGTAGGTGTTGAAGAAGAAGGGGAATATGAACAGAATCTAAAGCTATATCTTTTTTTGAAATTCATGAAATGTGTTCTTCTATGAGAATCGATATCATCATGATCGTTATTGTTATCGTTATTATCATTACCATTGCTATTACCATTATCAAAATCTTGATCATTATCTGAGGTATAATTGTGGCTATGGTTATCTTTTTTCTCATCATGAAGAAGTTTCAAGTCATTATTATTGTTGATTCTGGGATGCAAACGTAAATGAGAATATATATTTGAATGCTTTTTTGAGCTTTTCTTTGAATTTGAATCGTTTTCAATAGGTTCAGCGTAAGCTTTAATATTTTTGTACAAAGGAGGGATATTGGAATTTTTGCTCATTTTTTTTTAGTTTTTTTTTTTTTTTTTTAGCTTTTTGGAATTTGGAACTGGTATTTAAGAATTGAAAAGACCTTTAAGTACAAAGAAGTTGCAGATATAGGTTGGACAGATAAATTGGGGCTTGATTGGGATGCTGGAAATGAAAAAGGTCAATGAGGGACGTAAATGCAAAAGAAGAAAGATCTGGGTATGAAGATTGTTGGAAGTATGATTGCAGAAACAATGGGTAGAGAATTGTGAATTGAAAGACGTTTCTGATAGAGATAGGTAAACAAAAGAAATAAGCAAATAAATAAAGTAAATAAATAAAGTAAATAAATAAAGTAAATAGAGTAATGCAACAGAGTGACAAAGTAAATAAACAAATGTTTGGTTAATGTGTGTGTCGACGAGCTTAAACTTATTTGTTTGTGGAATGCTGAAAGGCAAAGCAAAACAATAAGGAAAGAGAGCAGATATTGTGTTTGTGGAGTGCACTAAGTGGTTGGGAATATCAGATGGAAGACAGATATATATCTATATATATTGCGATGGATCTCAACAAGAGCTGCTAGGGAAGAAACATGGAGATAGAATGTTAGGCAAGTGGAAAATGTTTTACTCTGGATTAGTTGCTAAGCGTTGTAGAGCCATAGCAGCTGAAAGAAGAAAAAGGGATGGTATTGGGAGAAGCAGCGTATGGGCTCGCAAGTTAAGTGCGATTTGGTGATTGCAGACCTGGCAGAGGAGGATACCAGAGATATGTCACAGATATATCAGAGACATATCACACAAGTGCCAGAGATGTCAGCCAGATATCGCAGAGGAAACAGAGAAACATCGCTGGTATATCTGGACCATTGGCAATGATTCATCGATACTCAGCAGTGCTCACCCACACTCACTGTTGGGCAATAATGCTTTTACTGGAGAAGAAAAGGCGAGCAAGCTGAAAGAACAACCGATTAGAGTTGAAATGCTAAATGCTAAATGCTAAATGCTAATTTCTAATTTCTACAAAGACTCAAGAGGTAACAAAAAATCGTGAAATTATAGCCAGGTTACGTTAGGCTGGAATAGTGATAATAGATAAGTGGGAATAATTAAAACAGTAATCGTTATGTTATGTTGAAAGGACGCTGCAGACACACTGATTGGCTGGCCAGATCAGTTAAATGGCAACAGATTTGTGGAAGTCTGCGCCGGCGTAGATGGCTTTGTCACCTAATTCTTCTTCGATTCTCAACAATTGGTTCAACTTGGCCAATCTTTCAGATCTGGCAGGAGCACCAGTCTTGATTTGACCAGATCTCAAACCGACAGCAATGTCAGCGATTGTAGTGTCTTCAGTTTCACCGGATCTGTGGGAGACCATAACACCCCAGCCAGCAGCATAGGAGTCTTTAGCAGCTTGGATTGATTCAGATAACGAACCAATTTGGTTGACTTTTAATAACAAAGCGTTGGCAGCCTTCTTTTCTATGGCGGTTTTGATTCTTTGTGGGTTAGTGACAGTCAAATCATCACCAACAATTTGGATATCGACTTTTTCAAAGAAGTGGGACCAAGCCTCCCAGTCGTCTTCAGCGAAAGGATCTTCAATTGAAACAATTGGGTACTCTTTCATCAAGTCAGCGTACAATTGGGCCAATTCTTGACCACTTAACCATTTAGATGGATCGGAGTCTGGGTTTTTGAAATCCAAGTCGTATTTGCCATCTTTGTAGAACTCAGACGAAGCAACATCTAAAGCAATGGAGATCTTGCCCTTGTAACCAGCTTTTTCAATTGAATCGGCAATCAAATCCAAGGCTTCTTTTGGTGTTTGGATGTCTGGAGCAACACCACCTTCATCACCAACGTTACCAGCAGATTGGCCGTATCTCTTTTTGGTTAATGATTTCAAGGTGTGGTAAACCTCAGCACCAATTCTCATGGCTTCAGAGAAGCTTGAAGCACCAGTTGGAACAATCATGAATTCTTGGAAGGCTAAAGCACCACCAGCATGGGAACCACCGTTTAAAACGTTTTGGAAAGGAACAGGTAAAACGTATGGTTTTGGAGAACCAGACAAGTCGGCAATGTGGGCATATAAAGGAATGGATTTTTCAGCAGCACCAGCTTTGGCAGCAGCAAGAGAAACACCGAGAATGGCATTGGCACCTAGTTTGGATTTGTTTGGAGTGCCATCCAAACCCAAGATGAAATCATCAAAAGTCTTTTGATCGGTGACATCCAAGTTGGCTTTGATAACAGCAGGGCTGATGATGTCGTTAACATTGGCAACAGCCTTTAAGACACCCTTACCGAGCCATTTTGACTTGTCGCCATCTCTTAGTTCCAAAGCTTCGTGGATACCGGTGGAGGCACCAGAAGGAACAATAGCCCTGAATAAACCTTTGTCGGTGGTCAAGTCCACTTCGACAGTTGGGTTTCCACGAGAATCGTAAACGTAACGAGCAAAAATCTTTCTAATAGCCATTGCTGGATTGAGATTGAGTCTAGGTTTGAACAATTTGAAAAAAGAAGCGTGCAGAGAGGAGGCAAAAACAGCAGAGCAAGAGAGAAGGAAGAATTGGAGACAATTCAATAGGGTGTAGAGAACAAGAGAAGAAGAAAGAGGGATGTCGCACCGATTGTATTTATATGGCCTTTATTGTTTCTGAGATTGGACAGCGTCCCGGGTAAGAGCCGGTAGAAAGTCCTGTTTCTGCAGTGGCGGGTCGTGTGCACACAGGGCATGAGCTTGTTTGTGTGGATTTTGTGTGGAGTTTGTCTCCTTTAACCGGGGATTGGACCGGATCACGCGTATCAGCCCGACAACAGCTCGCGCTGTGATTCGCCAATTGGGCGCGCCGGTGTGGTGCGATTGTCCACACCGGGCTGGAGAAGGAGATGTAGGAGAAAGAGAAAGGGAAAGATAAACAGAACAGCAGAAGACCTCGCAGCGTATGTTGCAACAGACCCTCAACGTCTACTTTCGCTTTTTGTCCTCCTGGGCAGAGAACTCGCTGCTGAGCACGTATCTGATGCCCTTTGCTCCTCGCTCGTTCTCCTCCACAACGTACTCTGTGTCGAGGAACTCCACTGGTTTGATGCTGGGCCAACTCACAAACTGAAGGCGGTTTCTCTCGCCCAGCAAGAACAATAGAATCTTGCCCACAACCCCAATCGACACAGTGTAGACTACCAACACCTTGATTGTTTCAATAATATGGTGCCTGCTGCCTTTTGTTGCTGCCTCGCTTGCCAACTCGTTTGAGCTGCCCAGCAACGACAGCAAAAGACCACACACCCCATTGATAAAGATCTTGGTGTTCATCAGCAATATGAGAAAAACAAAGAAAAACATCACATAGGGGACGTACTGGATAGCCAATGGTCTCAAATCTTTGTTGAATTTCAAGTTCTTCACTGCCTTCAAGTTGTCTCCGAAATTTCCCAATATTAAATCATACCCATCTTGTCTATACCCGTCAAAATAATTGTTCAAGATATACCTGGTGACAGAATTAAGTCCATCATTTAAGACTCCTCTTTTGGTTCTTTCGCCAGTTCTAGTAAAATCCGTTTTCAATGCTCCTGTACCACTATATCCAAATGAAATTGCATCTGCATTATCTGCCCAAATCTTTTGGAAAAACAATATCAATTCGGGATAGTCATTTAGTCTTTCGTTTTCGCCCATTATTTTGTTTTTGATCAATTGCTCATGCAATATCCATTTCCCAAATGTACTTTGAACAACATTTGTACGATCCAAACAATCCATACAATTGGTTCGGATATTATTTTTTTGTAAATTGTTAACTTCAATCTTTCTATCACTACTACCTTCACTTTTCAACTGGTTAACATAGTACTTGCAATCAAAATAATCCTCGCTAGTCACTCCAAACCCAGTTAATTTAACAATCAATTTATCAACATTATACCATTGCATTTTACGGCATTCATGATGAAAATCAAAATAGATATATTCCAATGTATTATCATTTATTTTAGATGGATGTTTCGCTTTCAAATCAATAATTACCTTTTCATAATAATCTTTAATTTTTTTCTCTCTACCACCAGAATTAATTAAATTGATCAAATAATTCTTTCCATATTTAGAGATTTGTTCATCAAAATGCTTAAAGCTTGGTTCAATTGAATCCCGCTCACTAATAACTAAAGATGGTGCGTATTTCAAATTGTTAATTTCAGCCCAATATGCAGGAATCGATCCTCTAGTCTGCAAATAACTCAATATATTGTAACTATCACTTTCGTTATGAATAATTAGAACTTGTTCAGTCTCATTAAAATTCCCAACATTTCCATTAATGTCAATCCCTCTCGTAAAATATCTTGTACCGGCTCGAAATTTGCTTCTTCTTGTAATTAACCCAATTGAGAATTTAATCTTATTAATTTTCAAATTAATAAACTCACAATATCCTGAAATCGCTGGTAAAATAAATTCCTGAATTTTATTATGCTGTTTCAAATTTAAAAAATCCTTCAACAAAAATTCATTCCAAAAAAATCGTTTATCTAGTAACTCAATTGAAAACAACCCTTTTTCTGAATTTAACTCAATTTTCTTGTTATTAAAATATAATCCAGAAATTCTTTGAAATGAATTAGTCAAATCCAAATTCTTAGAATAATATAACTTGGAATTGACTAAATTATAGTTTATTAACCTAATATAATAGTTAATCGATTCTTTATCTCCCCTATTATTAGCATTATCAATATTATTATTGTCGTTTGAATTAGAATTATCATTATCAATATCACTGCTGCTGTTCTCAAAATCACTATCATTATTTAAAGAGTTTAAATTTGAATTAGGAATCTTAATAATCTCAAAATCATTTAATTTTAAAATATTGTGATTGTCAGCCAATTTAAAAATTTGTTCGCCATTTTTAACTGTCACCACAAACTTTTTACCTAATAAATTAATTGAACCTAAAATACCAAAAATCTTAGTAATACTTGATTCATCTTCATTAATTGAATCTTGATTATAATTATCGAAAATCGAAGCATTTGTTGTTGAAATTGTAATCGAGTTGGTTTTGATTTCCAAGACTTGAGGTGAGTTTTCTAGCTTGAATAAAAGAGAATCATTGGATTTAAATAAAAGCATTTTCAATTGTTACGAATACTCGATTATCTAACAAACCAAAATGAAGCAACAATAAAAAAAATATCACAAATTAAGGAACCAAAAACAAAAGACAAAGGAACCAAAAAAAATTAACAATGACAGCGAAACAAAAAATGGATATAATATTTCTAGAGCTGGTATTGATATTGGGCTGAATTTCTAAAGTAATTTTAGTTCTAAAAAGATTATGTGAAGTGCTGTCATTTTTTGAATTTCACAGATCCGGTACGAAAAAAAAACGTTTGGCAATGTGAGCGGGTTGGGAAAAAGCGAGTGGAATATGAATAAGAATCAATCTTAGTGAATAATAAATATGGGAGTTGATTAATTTATAAACTGAATATATAAACTAGATATGAGATATAAACGCTGCTAGAAATTCAACACGTTGTAGACAACTAAATAAACAATAGATTAAGAAGAAAAAAATATAGATAAATAGAGATAAGAAAGTAGGTAGAAAGAAATAGTATAGAAATCATTAAATAGGATGAATTATTTGATCTAACTGAGTTAATATCAGGCTGCATTTTATCAATGTGTGCATTTTTTTATTTTTTTTATTGTTAATTTCAATTGATTTTAATTATCATTTTGATTTTTTTATTGTGGTTTTATTGTAACTAATAATGAAACTATAAATCACTTCTGGTGAAGTTTCTAATATCATTTGGTTCAGGACTTAGCAAAATCTTTTGGCCACTTAATGGTTCAATTGATTTCCTACCACTGACTGGGCCAGCTTCTGCAGGTTTTCCCTCTTGGAAGGATTTTAAAATTTCCACTACTTTTTCAGAAGTCAAATCTTCATAATAATCATCATTAATAGCAATCATTGGTGCATTTGCACAGGCACCAAGACACTCAACTTCTTGCAATGTGAATAATTTGTCGGGGGTTGTTTGTCCTGGCTTGATTTTTAAATATGATGTGATTGTTTCCATAATTGAATCTGAATTGCATAGTTGACATGGAGTTGTTGTGCAAACTTGAATATTATATTTTCCCATTGGGTGTCTATTATACATGGTATAAAATGTTGCAACCTCGTAAACTCTCATTGGTGGCATATCAAGTAGTTTGGCAACATAGTTCATCACACTGATAGAAGTAAAACCAACTTGTCTTTGACCGAGATCTAATAATGGCATAACAGCACTTTTCTTATATTGAGAAGGATATTTGGCGATTATCTCTTTGGCACGAACTTTGTTCTCCTCATTAAATTCAAAAGGTATATCTGGATTATCATCTGGAGAGTCTCTGTGCACTGAAATAATAGAAGTTCTTTTGATCAATAAAGAAGTCTCTAAAGAACCTTTTAAAGATTTGTGGACAAATGAAGGAGAGTTTGTCTTTATTATTCTAGGTAAGGAATTGGAAAGTTGTCTGCGAATCAAAAACATCCTGGCTCTGATATTATATTATACTATATTATTATTCTATGATACTGCTACACTAATTTTTTGACTGTCCCACTGTTACTATATCCTTCTTTACACTGATACACTGATATTTTTATCCAGTGTTGAAATATTCCATAGTAATTAGTATTTCCGCTGCGCTTATTGGCCAATCAACTCCGTTTCAGTGCTGCAAACCGTGATGCACCTCGGATGTCTCAATCAGATGACACAGCTCACACAAAACAGCCCTCGTAATACAAACATATCACGAGCGCAAAACTTCATCCCTCGTCACTATTCTGACCATGTGATATATATTATACTGAGGTCGGAGCTTTGCTGTTTAGTATGATGTTTGTCACGTTTTCAGTGTTTTATCGTGGAGAGCTCTTAGATATGGTGGTGGATAGAAGTGAACAAAAGTGGCAAGATGACCAACTCGAAACTGCTCAGCTCAAACTTCAATCACAATTTCTTTCTTCTCTCAGGTTTGTCAATTACACATTATAAACTACAATGAATGGCATTAACGTTGATATCAATCATTTGAAAAAGGGCGAGGTTAACCTTGGTACCTCCATTATGGCTGTTACTTTCAAGGATGGTGTTATTTTAGGTGCTGATTCTAGAACAACAACTGGTTCGTACATTGCCAATAGAGTAACTGATAAGTTAACCCAGGTTCATAACAAGATCTGGTGTTGCAGATCTGGTTCTGCTGCTGATACACAGGCAATTGCTGATATTGTCACATATTATTTGAGTTTGCACCAAGCTCAACTAAATTTCCAAAAGGGCCCCTCAGTCAAAGATGCTGCTTCAATATTCCAGGAATTGTGTTATACAAATAAAGATCGTTTGACAGCTGGTATTATATGTGCTGGGTTTAATGAATCTACCGGAAAGGGCGAAGTTTACTCCATACCTCTTGGGGGTTCTTTACATAAGCAAGATTTTTCAATTGCTGGATCCGGATCTAGTTACATATATGGTTATTGTAATGAACATTTCAAGAAAGATATGGAAAAAGACGAAGCAATCAATTTCATTAAGCATTCGTTAGCGCAGGCAATAAAATGGGATGGAAGTTCTGGTGGCGTTATAAGAATGGTTTTATTAACTAAAGACGATATTGAAAGACTAGTTTTTTTCCCTGAGGAGACTTATTTAGTTCCAAAAAACCATGAAATCTAATGTAATGGTAAATGTAAAGATTTTCAATTATATTTATAAATTTATAAATATATATAAATATAAATATAAATATAGAGAGAGGAAGAAGAAATATATTAATTAAATGAATTATATTTATTATGATGGCAGAAAATTATATTAGAAAACTGAATAACAGAACTAAAGATTATAGAACATAAAAACGATGAAAGTGCTAAAAACAATCAAAATAAGAAATAATTGAGAAAATGAAAATAAAAGGGAAAAAAAAAAATTATCTGTAAATAACAATCTTCTAATTAAAAATAATTGAAATATTAGAGGAACATCAAAGAAATTAAATAACAAGTATAAAAACTGAAAAAAAAATATACATATAATGAAATCACTGAAGTTATTTATTACACATAATTAGAGTATAAAGACCAAACATTATTACAATGCTGAATAAATTTGTCTTTATCTAACTTATTATCACCTGTTTTACAAAATTCGAATTCAAATTTATCGGAGCCAATTTTAATTTCTCCTTTGACGTCAGTATCAAATAAAGCATTTGAATCATTTTCAATGATATTTTCGCTCGTCACAAATTCAGCATCGTCTTCAATTGCTTTTTGTTCGACGTCATCATCAT
The DNA here is from genome assembly GCA_030560485.1 of Ascoidea tarda (nom. inval.). Taxonomy (NCBI): domain Eukaryota; kingdom Fungi; phylum Ascomycota; class Saccharomycetes; order Ascoideales; family Ascoideaceae; genus Ascoidea; species Ascoidea tarda (nom. inval.). The sequence continues at coordinate 4,639 of JAKTTS010000244.1, read as the reverse complement.
CGTCATTTTCTTCATCTTCTTCTTTTAAGGGTTCATTATTGATTGAATTCTCTTGATCGGATAATGGGCTGCCAGATTTTTGTTTCAGATTAGTATTGTTTTTATTATCGGTATTATTATTTTTTTGATTACGATTACGATTTATGTCAAAAAATTCTTCCTTTGCAGATAAGGGCTGCACACTTAAAGGAGCAATTCTTGTAAATTCTCCTGGAAAGACATCAGTGACATGAGGAGTGTTTGGGTTTTTGAGAGATTTGATCGAAGAGTTTTGTGGAGTTGAAAGTAGTTTGGATTTGTTTATATTTGACGATTTGGAAAAGTTTTTAATGGAATTGAGAGGAATATTTTTTTTGTTTCTAAAATATTGGTATTGGTAATTATTAGAAGAAGGGATTGAGGTTTGAGGGGCTTGTAAATAAGGAGAAGGAGCAGCGTAAGGAGAGTTGATTGATAGGCTGTGATTTAATCTATTTGCAGATTGGTTGTAGAAGGCCAGAAAAAAGGGATGAGAATAATAGTAGTAAGGGTTATTTTTAAGATTTTTAAGGTTTATATTCGGAGGAAAATTAGCAAAACGAGGAGAATTAAAGAAATTCTGATTAAAAGCAGAAGGAGGAGGTATGGAGGAATTTAATGGAGCAACAAAAGGGTTGAAGTTGGGGTAGTTTTTTAGGGAAGCAGTCAAGGGATTTTGAAGGTTTTGAAGGTTCTGAAGCAATGGATTTGATAAAGAAGGGAGGGGGTTTTTAGTATTATTATTATTTGTATTATTTGTATTATTTTTTTTATCTTTGGCGGTGTTAGAATTATTAGTGGTGTCGTTAGTATCGTTATTATTGAAAATTGAGGATTTGGGGATATTTTGAGGAAGAAAGTTTAAAGAAGAGTGGTTTTTAAGAATTGGAGCCGAGCGTATTAAAGGGTTCTGAAAGGAAGCATTTGAGGCTAGTTGGATGTTGATTGGAGCTGGAGGGGGTTTTCTTCTTTTTAGGTTTTTTGTAAAGGAAGAGTTTTTCAACCTGGAGGTTAGATGAGTGATGTTATCAGCTCTTTTTAATCTTTCGGAGATGTTATTTGCAGTGGATGTGGCTGTAGTTGGAGTTGCAGATGCAGAGATTGATTTTTGTTTTTTTGTTGGGGATTTATTAGAACTGGGGAGTGTTTTGGGATCGAGTTGGAAGTCCATATCGACGTCCAGGTTGTCGTTATCATTACCATTAATATTATTGTTAATATTATTGTTAATATTATTGTCATTATTATTATTATTATTATTATTATTATTATTATTATTATTGTTATTATCTTTGGTATTGTTATTGTTATCATTATTATCGTCATTATTTTTATTGTTTTTATTTTTATTGGAAATAGTTGTTTTGAGGTCAGTATCATCTGATATTTCAGATAAAGGTCTCTTTTTATGGTTTGAAGAACTGGAGGAGGACATGGAGTTGGAAATGGAGGTGGAAATAGAAATGGAAGAATTAGGAGAAGATATTATGATTGGAGGAGGAATTTTAGAGGATAAAAGATTATTTGAAGTAAGTGGGATATTTTTAATTGAAGAATTTATGGGAAAATTGGGGTTGATTGGGGTATTACCGGTTTTTCTCCTTTGGATTAGTTTTCTTTGGTTGGCTTCAATAGATTTTGATAAATATAGCGTTTGTTGCCTTTCGGCACTTAGACTTGGAAGGCCTGGTGATAGACATTGGATAGCGTAAGACTCCATGGATGGCTTCAAGGTGTTGTTATTTGGTATGACAATGGTTTGTTTTTTGATGTTGTCTGAAGAGGTGAGAGTGGAAGAGGGTTTGAGAGAATTTCTGGAAGCAGTTGGAGCTGGAGTTGAAAATGTAGTGAGAGTGTTCGTATTAGTAATATTAGAGATATCGGAGAGGTTAATGGATAGGTCCTTTTTTTTAAAGTCGTTGGATTGGGTATCGTTTGCAGGTGAGGTATCGGGAGACAGAGAGGCCAGAGCAGCAGAGGTATCTGCGAGAGAATTGAGAGAGAGGTTTTTGATCTGAGAAGACATGGTGGAATATATATGGCTTTGGCGATGGCAGAGAGAAGCAAAAAGAGAGCGAGCAGAGAGAGAAAAGAAAAAAGCAGCAGGATGCCAAATCCTGAAAGTGAAACAAAAGCAAAGGAAGATCGAGTATTAAATATTAGGTTGTAACTGTCTGAGGAGCGAAGCAGAGAGAGAATAGAAGGTGGAAAGAGCTGTACAGCTAAAACAGAGCTGAGCTCGCTGTTTGAAAGACTGGAGAATGGACGCACGCGCGGAAGCACACGCAGCAGCAGACCCCACAGCTGCGAAACCACCCCTGTCTGTTGCGGGAGGAACCGTACTGCCTCTGCTGCTTCTGCTGTTTCTGCTGCCTCTGCCGCATTATATCTGCTTCCCAACGGAGCTGCTGAAACCGCGCGCCGCCGGAATGTGCGCGGTTTGCGGCGTGCACAGTCAGACCTGAAACGTCGGCCATCGACGCCTCCCGCCCACTGCAGGGCTAGCCCTTGCAACGGCGCTGCCCGCTGTCTGCCCTCCCGCTGGCGACGGGGATGCTTCAGCCCGCACATGTTTCAAGGTGACACTCTAAACACACGCACACTGCCGCAGACACCACAGTGAGCCGCATACCTGTGCTATATTTAGCTCGCGATCCTCAGCACTGGATCCTTCTCTCGAGGTGTGGAAGCTTTTCCAGTGCTACGGTGGAGATGCCCTCACCACTATTTATATCTGGTTATAAATACTCTATATCTGTCTGTTTTGGAGTTCCACATTTCAGCTCTTCTGTCCTTCTCACTATTGTTCTCCTGCTGCTGCTGCTGCTGTAACTCCTCTACTTCTTTTTTCACTTTCGTTTGCCCTCTTTTTTCTTTCCCACGTTTGTCCTCTTTTTTCTTTCCCACGTTTGTCATGAATATTAGTGCTCCCATTCTTGATACCTCCTCTGCTCTCTCCAACACTCTCATTCGCCAGTACAAAATCACCAAGCACTTATCTAACGAAAAGGTTCTTCTTCTCAACCAGTTCATGTCCTCCACTACAAAAATCAGAAACATTAATATCAACCAGGAAACCAACCATCCCACAATCTTTCTCTGGAGACAGGATATCATTGATCTTTCAAAGGAATTGAAATTGCCAACCGATTCCTTCCTAAATGAGACCTATCAGCCTGTAAACCCCATAGAACTATTCAATTTCAAGATATTTCAACAAAAGATTTTGTCCTCAATTAATAACAACAACTATCCCTATTCGTTTCAACATCTACATCCCGCTTTTATCTATAAAATTATAAGCAAAAAATTCATCAACAACTACATTTACGACAACGAATCAACTTTATATCAAATCCTATCTACTTTTAACATAAACCATTTTCAAATTCGTGACTATTCTGATATTGTAAATATCTTTGATACACTAGATGCCATATTCAGCCAATTTCAAATTCAAAGAAATTTCATGCTAACTAATGACGAAAAAATACTAATCTATCTCAAAAAGATCTTGATTAATACAAATAATAAAAATTTATTGGATGTTTACCAAAAATTCATCAAAAAATATAATATAATAACAAATTTCAATCGCTCACCAGATAATAACAATAACAATAACAATAACAATAACAATAACAATAACCCTAATATTAATAACAATAACAACATCAATGATAATAATCAGTTTTTATATATCAATTTAAGACACATCTTGATAGAGAAATTGTGTAAATTAAATCCTCATGTAACGATACCTCAATCGAATTCTTCTCATCATGAAAGAAAATTCTCTTTTACAACTAAATTCTTCAGAAACAAAAGATCGCTTTAATAAAACCTACTCATTCATCTATTCTTCTGTTTCTTATTTCTTATTTACCTATATGTATTCTATCTTTTTTAAATTATATTATCCACATCATTCATCTCCTTTATCGATGGTTGACTTTAATTTTATTCATGTTGCTCTCTTCTATACCGTAATCCTTAACTGTACATCTTCAACTTTATTATCATCTCCGATATCTTAATATCAATTACCCCATACAGAATTATCCTATCTTGCTCTCTCTACATTTAACATTTCATAATATTCTATATAATATTACTATCTTTTCTATTCATCTTTTACATAATCAATCAATCAATCTAAAAATCGATCTCTCTTTCTTTTCTTTAACTTTATTCTTTTGTAATTCTCAACATTATGTTTTATGTTATAATCACTATCACTATCACTATCACTATAATTATTATTACTATTGATATTAATATTAATATTATCAATACTATTATTAATATCTTAATACCTCATTTGTTATAGATCTGAGGGCTTATTCGAATTTTCTTTTATTACTGTTTCTTTTTTTCATTCCAGTTTACTATTATTCAGATCTCTTTCTTTTATTTGTTTCACACTAAAATGATTTCATAATAATAATAATTCACTTCACTTTTCTGTAATATAATACTCGGCTTCAATCAATCACCTCACCTTTAATTAATTATCAATTAGATTCTTAACGATTATTAATAGAAGTAACATTTCTATAATAAAACTTAATAATAATAATAATAATAATAATAATAATAATAATAATAATAATAATAATAA
>JAKTTS010000243.1:0-22739 GCA_030560485.1 Ascoidea tarda (nom. inval.) | reverse complement strand
GCAGATGTTGTTGCTGGATTGCGCAAGGGAAAGGACGAAGAGCTATGCAAGTACTGGGCAAGTTTGGGCAATGAAGTTGGAGAGTTGTGGTGCAGTTGTGGCAAGTGGGCAGTGATGAGTTTTTCAGATGGAAAGCAGCAACAGTAGACTGTGAAGCAGCAGTAACTAGTCCCAATCAGTAGCTGGGAACCAACCATACATAGACAAATCGACCTTTAGAAGATCTGGATCGACGTGGACGTTTTCTTGAAGTAGTCTGTGTAGCTGGCGTAGCTCGTCGTTGGAATTGGCTCTCTTGGAGATCTTGCCCTGAGAGTTGATAACCCTCCACCAGGGGACACTGGTGGCGTCGTATTCAGCAGCAGCAGCAGCAGCGGCAGCAGAGGGCTGGACAAGCAACTTGAGCGAGTGGCCCACCTGGCGGGGGTTGGAGGGTCTGTCGATCATCTTCGCAATGTGGCCGTAGGTGGTGACGCAGCCCCAGGGCACAGTTTTGACGGCGTCGTAGACAGCAGCGTGGAAGAGGGCAGCTTCGGAGTCCATGGCAGAGGCAGCAGTAGCACAGGCAGCAGAAACAGCACTCGCAAGCACTGCAAAGAAGACCCGCACGCGTGGACCGTTGTGTCCAGCGCTGCGGGTCTCTTCCGCAGAAACTCTAACTGCGACCCGCAGTGGTGGTTTTTCTGTCTGGAGCATAATGTTTTCTCTCTTGAAACTCTTTCACGTTTTTATTTGTTCTCTTCTGTTTTCAATTGGCAAATTCTTTATATTTCTCAGATATGTATTCTCCTTAGCTCTCTCTCTTCCACCCACTACACCTGCTTTCCTGTCTTCCTTCCATCATGGTATGTACTCTCCCTCCATTCTATCTTCTCGGTCTGCAACAGATCTCATCTCTTTCGCCCACTCGCATTGCTTTATCTACATTCTACTGACATACCCATTATCTGGAAATCCAGCCAAAGAAGGATCGTCTGGACAGAACAACAAATTCTGCACCCATCTCTGATTTGGACAGCAATACTTCCCCAAAGCTGCTTTCCAATCCCAACCCCTACACCACAATCACAGATCATCTCGCTAAGAGCAACATCGACGATGATGCTGAAATTTCAGCCCTGGAATCGATTCAAAATTCTAACCAAATCTCTAACCAAATCTCTCTTAAAGGCCCTTTTCCAAATTCAAGCCAAAAACTAAATGGAATTTCAAAGAAAAACGCTTCAGATATCTCCACCCCCCAATTATCTGACGACGACTCAATCTCTTCCTTTAAGCTTGACGAAAAAGCTGAGCTTGCTATCGTAAATGAAAACAAACCCCACTACTTGCTCACAAACGACCCTAAAATTGAAAGATCAAAGGACCATGACGACATCCTAAAGAGAATCAAATACTTGCTAAACTTGACTGATTTATTCAGAGAGTTTATCGAGTCAAGACTATCCAAAGATAGAGAATTGAAAAAAATATTATCCCAACTAGATCTGGAAAACGAGGCTAATGATAATAAAGCCAACAAAAACATCAAAAACATTAAATCTAAAAAATCTAAAAAAAATCAAAAATCAAATCTAAGATCCTCCAGAAGAAGTAAAAGAATCAACAACTTGAACAATTTGGCCAGCGATTCAAACTCAACCACCTCTTCAAATCGACGAAGAAAAACTGAAAAGGAAGAAGATGCTGAACTAATTCACGACGAAGAAGACATCGAATCTCTGTCCACTTCCACTCCTCTAATAACACAATCTCCCTACTACATAAATCATGGAAAACTAAGAGACTACCAAATTCAAGGTTTAAACTGGCTAATCTCCCTATACAAAAACTCAATCTCGGGTATACTAGCTGATGAAATGGGCTTGGGCAAAACCCTACAAACAATATCCTTTTTGGGCTATTTAAGATACTACAAAAGAATCTCTGGCCCTTTTATAATCATAGTCCCAAAATCAACTCTCGACAATTGGAGAAGAGAATTTTCAAAATGGACTTCCAACGTAAACGTCTTGGTTTTACAAGGCTTGAAAAATGACAGAGCTGACTTGATCCAACAAAAATTACTAACTTGCGACTTTGACGTTTGTATAACCTCTTTTGAAACCGTCATCAAGGAAAAATCTCATCTAAAAAAATTTGCCTGGAAATATATTATTGTAGACGAAGCTCATAGAATTAAAAATGAAAGTAGTGCCTTATCCCAAATCATCAGACTCTTTTACTCAAAAAATAGACTACTAATAACCGGCACTCCTCTACAAAATAACTTACATGAATTATGGGCCTTATTGAATTTCCTATTACCTGACATATTCAGTGATTCCGAAATTTTCGATCAATGGTTTGAAAAAGATAACAATAACAACAATAACAATCAAAAATTAACCAACTCCAACTTCGACTCCAACTCCAACTCCAACAATAACAATGATTCAAAAACATCCCCGGAAAATACAACAACCAGAAAACTAAGAAGCAGCAAGAGAAATCAACTAAATACCACACATCATAAAGAAAATAACATTGAGTCTTCTTCTACAAACACCAAAACTGACACAGCCACTCCTAATAACACCAGTGATTCAAATCTGGATAGAATAGACGAAGACTTGATGGTTGAAAAATTGCATAAAATTCTATCTCCCTTTCTACTACGAAGAGTAAAAGCTGACGTGGAAAAGTCACTATTGCCAAAAAAGGAGATCAATGTCTATGTTGGAATGTCCGAAATGCAAATTAAATGGTACAAAAAATTACTAGAAAAGGATATCGATGCTGTTAATGGTGTCATTGGCAAAAGAGAAGGCAAGACAAGATTGCTAAATATTGTAATGCAGTTGAGAAAATGTTGTAACCATCCTTATCTTTTCGAAGGAGCTGAGCCTGGTCCCCCATATACAACTGATGAACATTTAATTTTCAATTCAGGAAAAATGATCATTCTCGATAAATTGCTAAAGAGACTTAAAGAACAAGGCTCAAGGGTCCTAATCTTTAGCCAGATGAGTAGACTATTAGATATTTTAGAAGATTATTGCTATTTTAGAGAATTCGAATACTGCCGTATCGATGGCTCAACTCCTCATGAAGATCGTATTTTTGCTATCGACGAATTCAATAAACCGGATTCAGATAAATTTCTTTTCCTTCTAACAACAAGAGCTGGTGGTTTGGGCATTAATTTAACATCTGCCGATATAGTCATATTATATGAGTTTCTGTTTCAGTAATGTTGGCTCAGAAATTTTAGATCAGCAACGGATAAACAGGAATAGCAGAAGGGTAACGGCTGATTTTGGTGAGTTGTTTTGGACGAATTGTTACCTTGATTGTATCACAGATTGAGTTGGAGCTTTGAACATGGGAGTATGGTTGATAGCAATACACTTTTCATCAAGGAGCTAACGAACAACATCCCCAGCCCCCAGCAGATTCTCAAATCGTACTTGCTAGAGAGCTCGTCTATTGAAAACTCAGTGTCATTCAACCAATTCAAAAAAATATTCAAATCTGTTAAAAAATCTGTCAATGATGATAATTACATTCATGAGCTATATTTGAAACTAATCGAGCACGAGAAAGATTCGGTTTTACGCCAGATTCAAAACAGCATTGATAAAGAGTTTGGTTTAGATTCATATGCCAACAATCACAGTAAACAAAACAAAAGTTCAGATAAAGATAAGGATAACAAAACGGATTTAGATCTCGGTCTCGATCTAGAGCTTGATTTAGATTTGTTAAACTCGAAATTACTTCAAGTGGATAAATATTTAGATATCGAAATAGATAATTTAAGTAAAACAATTGATTTACAATTTGATGATAATCTATCAACTTTGGTTGACAATTTGAATGATTTAAAATTTGGCAATTCATCTTCAATTAATGATTCAATTCAAAACTGTTTATCATCTTTAACATCGTTAAACGATATTTTAATTGATAGATAATATATTTAAATACTTGTATAAATACTTATATAAATAGTTTTTTTTATTTTTATTAGGTCATTGTTTGATTAATTCTAATGGTATAGTCATCTCCACTCTGAGTAATATAACGAACCCATGGATAACTTTGATATTGCATTTTGGGTTCATTGATCCTCAAATAACGAACTTGTAATCCTGTAGTGATGAAATATGGTATTTGGAATTTAATTTGAATGGGTCTTTTGTTTTTGAATAACGGCTCTTCATTATCGACTGATGGTAGCCCTAATTCAGATATCATTGCAGCTTCTTTCCCACCGTTAAATTGTTTAATTTTCCAAACGATGCATGAATTCTCTGGAGTATATTTTATTGATCCACTTGAGGTCTTGAATTTTGGTGAATCGGCATCTTCAGGCACTGGAATGATTATCTCGACATTGTTTGCAATACTTCTTTTCTTAATCTGTGCTTTGGCCTTGGCTTTTATTTCAATTCTTGAATTTGAATGGATAAATATCTTACAATCAACCCAAATTAATGGTTTGATCGGTGTGGACAACCTATAAGTCATCAAATCGAATTCTCCATCTGGTGGTATAAATGTAATAATTCTTTCATTTTCAAATTTTGATAATCGGACACATTGATGGAATTTTATATCTTCCATCTCTAATCCCTTTTGTCTATTATTAGTGGCAGTAGCATTGGTATTGGTAATTCCATTAGATGATGGTAACGCATTACTAATTAAAGTATTGGAATTAGGAACTGATGTGGATGAATTCCCTCCAAACATTCCTTTATCATTTAATCCCAACCTCAAATCTGGCATGCCACTTAAATTGGATTTGATCTTGACTTTACCTAAAATTTCACTTCTCAACACTTGACCATTAGAATTAATGAGCATATTGATTGATTCAATAACATCCAAAAACACCTCGTTTTTCTTGTACATTATTCCCTCTTGTCTCCAACTAACTGAATTAGTTACAGCATTTGGTGGTCGAACGTTGATATTATTAATGCTATTTTTGAAACTTTTAACTAGCGCGTGAGATTCCTGTGTGATATACTCTTTCAAGATTTTAGTGTCTGTAGTTTGTGGCCTACCAAAGTCCATCATCTCATCTAATAATTCGTAAATCACCACAAAATTATCTCTAATGGACTCCTCTTCTAGATGTTTAAAATACTGGGTCAAGACCTCAATTATTCGATTTAGGAATAGCATTATTTGCAAGACGTCTTCGTTTTTCTTTGTCAACGCTAAAAGATACAAATCATTGTGAACCAAATATAGATAATTTATTCCCTGGTAGTTGAAAACTGGGGGAGCAGCTGAGTTTTCTTCCTCGCTTTCTAACAACAAGAGTGGGAATTTTTCAATTGAGGAAGAAGGAATGTCTCCCTTGTAGTCTCTGGAAAGCAAGGGTTTTCCCTTTGAATCTAAAAAGTATATCACCGACGCCATCAGAAGTATTGGTTTCAAGAAGAAGAAGATAATAAGTATTTTAAGCTCTCAGCAGCTTATCACTGTGTTCTTCTCCTAAAGCCTTCGTTTTTGGAGTTGATTCGTGGTCAATTTTTCCGTTCTCCGGAGCCGCTGCGTTCGGCCACGCGCGGGCACAAAAAGGAAGGAGAGGCAGAAGTGGTAGAAGTGAGAAAAGAAGACAACAACAAGAAGCAGAAGAAGCACAACCTTCTCTGGACTACGCAAACTAGTAACAAAACATAATTGGTGTATTTTATTCAGGAATATTGACGAGGTACTATAAAAGTTGTAAAAATCTAAAGATAAACAGAACAAAGTCTGCTGAAAACAAAATCAGAAAATAAATTAAAAAAAACAAACAAACCCAGATGCAAAATAAAAACAATAAATTAAACTATTTTAAAAAAAAACCAAAACAGTAAGAAAAAAAGCATTAATTTTCAAAAAAAGAAATAAACGAAAGAGAAAGAGGAAAAAAAAAGAAAACAGGATAATTACCCTTTAAAATTGTTTAAAAAATCTTTTTTCATAAAGAATATGAAAGAAATAAGAAATCGTTTAAGAATAAGAAATCAGGAACCCGATTAATTGTACAATCTTCGGTCCAACTCTCTTAAAACGTTGACAACACTTTGAACTTCAACTTGCATTCCTCTAGTGGTCAATTTGCCAACCAAGGTGCTGAAATCCATAGTATTGAATTGTTTATGTCTAGACAATGTTCTGTAGGCATCAGCACAGGGAATAAACAATTCGTCTTTATTATTGATATTGTTTAAATTGTTATTAAGAACGTTATTACTGCTATCAATATTGGCTTGGTCTTTTATTGAGGCCAATGATGGAAGTTGAGTCATTGATTTGCTTGAAATATGATTTGATTTTTTATTGTTATTATTATTATTATTAGTAGTAGTAAAAGTAGAAGTAGAGACATTATCTTGTACATTTGAAGTTGATCTGATATTAGACTCCTTTGAAGCTAAAGTTGTGCAAAAAAGAGTAGACATTGGATCTTTTTGACACTGTGAACAGGTTCCTGGATCACCAGTGCATAATGATTTATCCTTTTTGTTGTTGTTATTGTCTTTGATTCTTGCTTCTCTATTGATTTGAGAGATCAAACTTAGAGTTGGAGAAGATAAAAGGTTATTGTTATCGTTATTGTTATCGTTATTGTTATCGTTATTATTTTTATTGATTAGCAGGTTTTGAGCATTTTTTGGGTTTTGCAATCTTTTATCTTCAGCATTTGTGAAATGTTTCAATTCCATAGTTGGACCAGGATGAAGTGTCAATAATTTGTTATTATTATTGTTATTACTTTCATTAGTAGTGATATTTTCATTTTCATTTGAATCATCATTATCATTATCATTCATGTGTATGTCCCTTTCGTTGTCATTGTTTTTGTTACTTCCATTTTCAATGTTTAGTATGGATAGGATACTATTTAAGTTTTTAGTATGGTTTATTTTTAAAGGAGGTAATTTTATGTTAGCATTATTATTATTATTAGTGGAAGAGTTGGAGTCGTTGGGTAATGAGTTGGGAGAAGATAAGTTGGAAGTCTTTTTTAGGTTGCTGACGATTTCAGCAGCTTCTTTTGCAGCTTCACGACAAACACATAAAGAGTTTTCTGAGCAAAAGCCACATGGTTCTAGAGAAGTTAATTCCTTGTCGATGTATGTTTTGAATAGATCAGTGGATGAATCATTTATTAGGGAGTCGTTGTTGTTGTTTATAATGGGGTTGTTGGATGAGGTCAATGGGTTTGGATTTGGGGTTGAGATAGATGAATTGAGCAATGAGTTTTCGTTATTAGAAGAGGAAGTTGTGATCGAGTTGAGTTTGGATAGGGAGAATAGTTTGGATAGTTTTTTCTGTTTTTTGTTGAGGGATTCAAGGGATGAGGATTTTGAGTAGATGGAAGTAAAGTCTATTTCTAGTTGATCAGAGTCGTCGTCGTTGTTGGATGATATTAGATGTATAGATCTCTTTTTCGAATTTTGGGATGAATTTTTGTTCAATGGAACAGGGTCCATGGGGACAAATGAGTTGACAATTAAGTCTAAATTTTTTTCGTTGTTGATAACCTTCATGCCCATTTCAGCACAGATGCAGTGGTCCTTGGAGCAAATGTAGCAATCTTCATTGTCATCGTTGTCGTTATCGTTAGAAATGATGGTTGATTTTTTGGAGGTGTTGTTGATTGACAAAGAGTCGTTTGGAGAGTTTGCGGGAGAAGGAGCAGGAGAAGCCATTTGAGGAGAGTATTTGAAGATTGAGTTTGAGTTTGAGTTTGAGTGGTTTGAAATGTTTGAAATGTCTGAAATGTTTGAGACGTCTGTGTTATCGATGCCATTATTCAAGGTGTTATTGAGGGTGTTGGATGGGTTGATATTTAAAGTGTTATTGTTATTGTTATTGTTGTTACTATTATTATTATTATTATTATTATTATTATTATTATTATTGGAGATGGTGTTGCTTGTGATGTTGTTTGTGAGGTTAGCTATTATGGAATCCTTTTGTAGTAATAAATTTTTTAGATTTTTGACTTGATTAATTAAGATTTGGTTTGAGTTGATTAGATTTTGGTTTTTGTATTTTAGATTTAGGTAATTTGTATTTAGCAAGTTTTTTGATACTGAGAGTTCGTTGATGTTTTTGTTTAGGTAGATTTTTTCACTCATGAGGTTTGTTAGTTTGATTTCAATCAAGTTTTTTTCGTTTTTTAGTAGGGAAAGAGAGGTTTCTAGTTCCTGAATCTTTGAGGCCTTTCTTTCTCTAAAGGCTCTTTGAGCAGCTCTATTCTGAGCTTTTCTCTTTGTAGCAGGAGTGTCCAAGCTTGGTTTGCGACCAGGTTTGGGTCTTGGAGGCAAGACCCAGCTTTTGGAGGTTACGATTTTTTTAAAGTTGTTGATGCTGTTAGTGTCATTGGAGACGTCCATAAGAAGAGAAGAAGAGGAAGGAGAGGAAGATAGGGGAGATAACGAGCTGTTGGTGTCGTTGTTGGTATCGTTATTAAGACTGTTTTTGGGGGTGTTTAAGACATTCATTTTGAAATTTGAGTGGAACTGTAGATTAGTAATGGAAGACTTGGGGTTTGAGCTGATAGGGACTTTGTTGTGAGGTATGGTGTTTAGATTATTAAGGTTGATATTGTTGTTGGAAGGTAATGGAGATTTTGTACTCATTTCAAAACGTATATGGTTTGGGTTGTGCAAGTGATGAAGAGAGAGAAAAGTGATGATGTAGGGTGCAAATATGGGAATAAACGTTCTGAATGTGGGTAGAAAAGGTTTGGAAGAATGTTGAAACGGGATTTTTAGTGTGGACTAGTAAAAAGGCAGGAGAATGGGAAGAGAAGAAAAGTGAAGCAGAGAACTGAAATAAGGCAGAAGACAAAAAGGGAAAAGAGAAAATCAGGAGGAAATCAGGAGAAAACCAAGAGAAGAAAATGGAGGAAATGAAGCAGATGAAGTAAAAGAGAAAGCTGGCGAGACAGAAAGAATTGGAGAGAGGAAAAGGGAAAAGAGAGCAAAGGAGAAACAGTGAGGAAGAGGGATGGGGAAAGCATAAGGTATTTATACAGTTGGAGATGGAAATCCCTGAACGTGCAAGCGAATATACAGGAGATGTTTGAGATTAGCACACTGAAAGATCAAAAAGATAAAAAATGGGCAAATAATCGCAGCGAAATAGCCAATTCCATTCAAGCCTACCATGATTTGACAGAACTCGCACGCGTCCCAAAAACCTGCGCACTGATCGAATTGATAAAACGCACCCAGCCGGCATCCAGCGGGGCGCTTCCGGCCTTGCCCCGACACGGCTAGCGAGACCCCCTCGGAGCACGTGCAATTGGACTTATGAGCTTTGATTGGTCCGGTGTACGCACTTTCAGCAGCAGTGTGCTGCCTAGTGGCCTGTGCAAGACGCATCTCGACCGCATGGCGGGAGATGGGTGCTTTCCTAATCGGGACGGCGATATAATTGGCGTCATCACAAACACGAGGGTGGTTGTTCTGTTCCTTCTGCTGTCTTTCTGGAGCACCTTCTCTGCTGCTGGGCTCGTTCCCCCCCTCCCCCCCATCTTTGCTTTGCTTTGCTGTGCTAATCTTTGCAAACTCTTTTAAACATGCTTTCAATCATAAGAAACGTCCTTCAATGGCACAAATCACCAGTTTCCTACCCCAAACACATCATTCAATGCACCGGTTAGTCTGCTTTCTAGTATATAAACTTCCTCGAATTTCGTAATCTCAAGGTCATAATACTTGAATTTCATCTTCAACCTGTCAACAAACTTGACACCAAGCGTTTTGGTGGGCTCCGATGATTTCTCCAGCTAGATATCGCTGGCAATCTATTAGTATCTACTGTGGTAATTGATCTTATTACGATTAGGAAGATCGGGATAGGACGCCATCACCAATTGCCACAACACTAGTTGAATACCAATGTCTTTGAATGTATACAAACAGGCGCATAGATGGTAGAATCAAATCTGAAGGCACCTTCTGGGTGGTAATACCAAATGATTCAGTCTAGCTCCAAACACCAAGTACACTCTACCAGAACTCGTCCTCCAACTATTTCAGCTCTCTCAACTGCCTTTTTCATGTCTCTCTTTACTCAACTCCTCTTTTCCATCAGCCAATCGTTTTCCGTCTGTTTCATCTTATTCTTTTCCTCTGCTTTTCATCAGATCGCACATGCATACACACGCGCGCTCCTGCAATGCTCTGTTTCCTAATCCGGCATATTATTTTGTGTTTCTTTTCATGGCTCTTCTAACAGAATATTGCACTAACACTGTTCTTTATCTTTGAATTATTAAAAAACCTTTCACATTCGTCAAATCTAAAATTTTCTGTTCACACCCCATTCTACATCCAATATGTGTATAAGTAAACAAATAAACAAATACAAATAAACAAATATCCCATATTCCGTATCCCATATTCCGTACCACGAATCTCGTATCTCGTATCTCATCTCACATTACTTACTTCATACACCATGCGATAATTTAATTGTCTTTTAAAGTTAATTATCTATATATACTTGCAATCTCTTGTCCACTACTAATTTTGATTCTTTAATAAAATATAAAAATCATTCATTAAAAACTCAACATCCAATCCAACTTTCTTCAATTCAGATATTTGTAACTTTGTCTCATAGATATACAACCTATCGTTCTCTCTATCATTCAAAATTTTAATATCAAATAACTGTCTTTGTAATAGCTCAAAATGCAATTTGATTTCCTTTATTGACCAGTTCACGATCAAACTTTGATACTCCAACTCTGGAAAGCAATCCTTAAACAACAAAATCGATAGCTTAATATTTTGAAATCGAATGATAGTCATTTGATTGATATAATCAATTAGATCTCCATTGATCTCAATTTTCTTAATCAATTTTGCTATCAAACTAGATTTCGCATTTAATAGTGATATTTGCGCTTTATTAATCAATTTTAAATTTTTAAGTTGTATGATTAAATTTTTGATTGAATTTGAATTTAAATTACTTGAAAATGAATTTGAAAAATTAATTTGGTTGTTGATTTCATACAAGATATCGTTAATTAATTGATCTAACCTTTCATTAATTTTCAATTTCAAAACTTGAATCAAAATCAAGTATTCCTCAATAGAATTAATATTAGATTGACTAAGATTATTACTGTTATTCGTAGTACTACCATTACTACCAGTGTTGCTATTCGCTTCATTTTTTATATTATTGTTAATCAACTTGTTCAAATTTTTCTCACAATTATTACTCAAATTGCTTTTCAAATCATTAATTAAATTGACCGAGTCATTGAATTTATGATGAGCAATATTCACATCCAACTCATCAATCAAGTTATCAATTCGTTTTATTTCATTTATTATTCCCTCCAATTCGTTATTAATTTCATAATTACTCATAGCACCATTAGCCTTTATGGACTTGTTTGCTTGAGACAAGTCTTCTTCACTGTTTTCAAAATTGGAATTTGAGTTTGAAAAAGATCTTGAATGTATTCTAATCGATAAATCTTGTAAATATGCAGATTTTCTTCTAGAGTTTTTATTGTTTTGGTTCAAAATTAATGAGGAACCATTAAAATTTGTATTAAAAGTACTATTATTATTATTATTATTATTATTGCTGTTAATAATATTACTATTATTGCTATTGCCCAAAGTTAGGTTTGTACTTGAACTTGAACTTGAAATTGGATTTGAGCTTGAAGACAAGATTGCAATTGAATCATTAATTTTTTTTTGTTTAATCGATTCCTGTTCGGTTATACTGTTTAGTTTAATCTTGGCATTTTTAAATAATAAAGTAAATCTATAATACTGATTCAAATCATTAGTTTGATATATATAACTTAAAGAGCGATATTTGAAATTTATTGTTTTGGTTTTGTTATTGGACCTAGTGTTATCGTCATTTGGATTTAATTCGATTAATTGAATTTCTCTCAAGGGCCAACACTGGTCAGCAATTAATGATTGAGAATTATAAAAATTGAATTTGCCGTTATTATTCATGTCAAAATCTGAGCTGAATTGGTCTTCATTAATTGTGTTTCCAATGTTGTTATTATTATCATTATTTTTATTACCGTTTTGATCCGTATTATCTTGTACAGTGTTATCATTTATGGATAAATTTGATAGTTTTTTCTTGTTTGAAGCTATTAATAAAGAGTCATTTAGTAAATAGAAATATGAAGATTTAACTGGTTTATAAGTGGCGTTGTTTAATTCTAGCCAGTTTTTGGAAAAGATTAGTAAATGTTTATTGTTATAAATATTATTGACGTTATTATAGTTTGACGGGTTTAGTATATTATTATTGTTAATTGAGTTCAATATTAGTCTTTGAGAACCCTCTACGTTTTTAAATAGCGAAGTTAATTCATTTGACCATTTTTTCTCTAAAAACATAACAGATGACCGATCTCTTTTACTTCTTCTAGTTGAGAGGGAGGCACTTTTTTGAAGGGATAAGTTTGGGTTGACAGAATTATTAGGGTTGAAACTATCTGTATTAGCGTTGCTGTTGAGATTATTTTGTTTACTAATTTCATCTTCGATTTGGATTCTGGCCAACGAAGAATCATTCATTTGAGATGAGATTGCATTGAGAACATTGAAATTTGATTTAAGGAATTTTAAATTGAATTGAATGGTATTGAAATTTTTATTTACTATTAGTATTTTTTCAAAAGAGTTTATAAGATTTGATTTAATGTCATTATCTAATTTTGTATTTAGATTGATTAGATTGTTATTGAAATTTTCAATTTGAACTGCATTTGAGTTTTTCAAGTTTTTTATTATGAATAAATCTGGGTCAAAGTCTTTTGAGGAGAGATTTACTAGTAGATTATTTGAGGGAGAATCCTTTTTATGTAGTCTGGGAGAGGATAGTTGTCTTTGATGAGCAAATTCTCTGGACGATTTTCTTGAATGAGAGGGTGTTTTGTTAGGAGGGTTTGCAAGCTGAGAAATTGATGTTGAGTTGTAGCCAAAGGGGTTGTAGTCGATTGTTAGAGAGGACGATTGTTTGTGGTGGGTTGTGTTTGATTGCAGGGCATTTTGGCGGGTCTTGTTAATGGAGATCAATTGGTTTGAATTTGAGGGCAAAGCAGGGATACCACTGTTAATGAGAATGTTGGGGTCGTTACTGAGATTGTTGTTCTTGATGATATTATTTTGCTGTTTGACGATGTCGTTGAAGTTGTAGTCGTTCACTTGGTACTTCATGGACAATCGTCGTTGGACCAACTTTGTTATCTTCTCATCCTTAACCGTTGTCTGTGCTCTGTTGTTGTCGCTGGCAGAGTTGTTGCTGTTGCGGTTGACACTGGAGGACTTGGTGTGAAGCTGCTGCTGTATGGAGGTGCTGGAGGGCAATCTGTTGGAAGTGCTGATGTTTTCAAGGTTGGAGCTGGCGAACTGCTTCCAGTCACCAACAGGAGCTCGACTCTTTCTGAGAGAGTACTTTTCTGGTTTGGGCTCCAAGGACATAATGCTAAAGACAAAAGCAGCAGAAGAAGCAAAAGCAGCAAAAGAAGCAAAAGCAGCAGAATCACCAAAAACACCAAAAGCAGCAACACCTGGCGGCTAATTTCAGACCAGCCAAGCAGAGTCTAGACCGAACAGGTTGCCTTACCCTGCTCCTGCACAAGCACCCCGTGGAAGCAGGAGTTATCTGCGGGTGCTTATCTGAAACGTGCTCTACACGCGCCGACACAGGGATGCGCCCCGCTCGAGCGGGAGGGCTGGGTGAAATTTCAGGTAGTGCCAATTTTAGAAGGTGAAAGAGTAAACAAAGTGAAAATTCCTTTGAGAGGAATTGAAATTGCACAGATATAAAGATATAAAGAGAGAAATAGAAACAGCAAAAGAATTTTCTTTCAGAGAAACATTGTTGCTACTACTTAGTCCACTCCCATTCGCTTTTTTTTCTTACAAGCCAATTACATCTTAGATACTGCTCGTCTTCGCTACTGTGCCTCTACGATATTGGTCTCCCAAACGTCCTTCGTTTCAATTCTCAGCCATGAAGCTTCTATCTACGCTTTTATCTTTTACTTCTCTAGCTCTCTCTGCAGCTGCTGCATCTACTCCTATCACCATCAAGGGTAATGCCTTCTGGAAAGGCAACGAAAGATTCTATGTTAGAGGGGTTGACTATCAGCCTGGTGGAACCTCCAACCTAACTGACCCATTGTTCGATGTAACCACTTGTCAAAGAGACATCGAAGTCTTTGAAGACTTGGGTATCAACACCATTAGAGTCTACACCATCGATAACTCTCAAAACCACGATGAGTGTATGCAATTGCTAGAAGATGCAGGCATCTATCTTATCTTAGATGTCAACACTCCCGACGCTTCCATCTCAAGAAGCTCTCCCAAATGTTCCTACAATGCTGATTATTTGCAAACTATTTTCGCTACTTTGGACGAATTTGCCAACTACAATAATCTCTTGGGTGTCTTTGCTGGTAACGAAGTCATCGACTCCGAAAATACCACTGCTAGTGCCAAATACGTTAAAGCTGTTGTTAGAGATTTACATAGATACATTCAGGCCAGAGACTATAGAGCTATTCCTGTCGGTTACTCTGCTGCTGATATCAAACAAAACAGGTTGCTAGCTGCTCAATACTTTGACTGTGGTGACGACGAAGATGCAAGAATCGATATGTTGGGTGTCAACGATTACTCATGGTGTGGCCAATCAACCTTCAAGGTCTCCGGTTACAGTGAAAAAGTTGATTTGTACTCGAATTTCTCAATCCCAATTTTCTTATCCGAATTCGGTTGCAACACTGTTGATGAAAGACGATTTAGTGAAATCGAATCCATTTACTCGACTGACATGTCCTCGGTTTTCTCCGGTGGTTTAGTCTATGAATATACCATGGAACCAAACAACTATGGTATTGTTGAAGTCGTTAGTGACACTGAAGTTAAAAAATTACCTGATTACGAGAACTTAAAGGCCATGTTTGCCAAAACCTCTAACCCATCAGGTGATGGTGGCTACAAAAATAATACAATTGTCCAAACTTGTCCAGATGTTGTTGATGGCGTTTGGGAATCGGATGATGATATACCTGACACCCCAGCCAACGCTGAGAAATATATCGAAGATGGTGCTGGTTCAGGTTTCGGTATTGAAATCAACACTCTAAGTGCTTGTGACGAAGACACCTCAGAAGACTCCTCATCTGCTTCCTCTTCAAGCAGATCTGCTTCTTCATCTAGTGCCACCGATGACGAAGAAGAATCTGGCTCTTCCTCATCTTCTTCTTCCACTGCCTCCTCATCCGACTCAGCTGCTATCAACCTTGCTCCAATATCTTTCTACTCACTCATCCCTTTTGCTTATATCATACTTGGTGCCTTATTTGGATTCCACTTAGTCTTATAATCATCTAATTGAATTAACCAATTCAATCAACGCATTAAATCAATTACATAAATTAATAGACCAGTTTATCATCTCTTTTTGTGCGGGTTATTTTATTGTTTCTCTTTTTAATTCTTAAACCTATTCTCTTTTTTTAATTCATCCTTCTACCATATATCGAATCATTATATAATGTATTTAATTTATCTATTATACTTTTAATTACAATCTCACTCTCATACGCGTCCATAATAAATAATTTCTTATCTCGGAAAATTCTCCACACTGGTCACCTGACCTCAAACTTCTAAAGGGAAAATTTATTTTGATTTCATTTTTCTTGGTTTTTATTAAAATAAAAAAAAACTGATAGATCTTTTTGTAAAAAAATCAAAGGCAGAATTGCCAATTTATACCCCAATTTTTTCTCTCGATTTTTTTCCTGGCTCATAAGAATAATTTAAAATGATAGTGTTGAAAGGTCTTGCAAGAACTCCCGCAAACCTCAGTTCCATCTACAGATATTCAAGATGTTATGCTACTGCTGCTTCAGATAGTTCGTCATCTTCATCATCTTCAATTCCTCAAAATGATGACAGTTCGAAATTTAAAACTGCCACGAAACCTAAGACTATTATAAGAACCTATAAAAGAAAGACAACAATGCCAACTGTTCCATCAGGTTTAGGCTCTCTTGATGGTTTGCCCCTGAGTCTGGCTTCAATATTGACTAAAAAAACTTATTTACTGAAAAGCAATGGTTTGAAGGATTCTGCAAATTCAAGTATCCCCGATTTTCCTTCAGATATTCCTACAAACAATAATATACCCGATTCTCCTGATTCTTCAGTGTCTGATGAATCAAATATAGAAAATATTCCTTTTCCTTCCAACAGTACTAATTTCAACACTACTTCAGCTTCAACTTATACCAATAATTCCTCTTCATCTTTTCCACCCTCTTCCTCTTCTGCTTTCAATAGTTTTGCCACTACCTTTGAAGGAATTGGTCAAAAAAAATTTGACGACAAAACATGTGAAGCTTTATTAAAAGAGCTTGATCCTATTGATATTGAAATCAAGCCGGATGGAATTCTTTATTTGCCCGAAATTAAATACCGTAGAATATTAAATAGAGCTTTTGGTCCAGGAAATTGGGGTTTGGTTCCAAGAGACTCATTGACAATTACTGATAAATACGTTTCAAGAGAATTTGGTTTGATTTGTGAAAATAGATTAGTCAGTATAGCAAGAGGCGAACAAATATTTTTCAATCAAGATGGTATACCAACCGCCATTGAGGGATGCAAGAGTAATGCATTGATGAGATGTTGTAAAGATTTGGGTATTGCAAGTGAATTATGGGATCCAAGGTTTATTAGAAATTTCAAGAAACAACACTGTGAAGAGAAATTTGCTGAACATGTAGTTACTAAGAAAAAGAAAAAGTTGTGGAGACGTAAAGATAGTGATTTTACATATCCATACAAACAAACTTAGTTTTTTTTGAATAAGTTTGTATTTTGTAAATAATTTAATAGATAATTAAGTGGTTAAATGTATAATAATTCATTAGAGTAGAGTGTATTGAATTGAGTCAATTTCTATTTTAAAATACAATATATATAGTTATTCATTCCATTGAATGGTCAAAAAAGTCCTGGTCATCTAGAGTGCTTTGAATATTAAACAATTCAAAATTATCAGTATTCATATTGTCATCAAAATTTAGATTCATGTTCATATTAAGATTATTAATATTCATATCCATGGTTAGATTATTTATATTAATATCATCATTAATTACAGCAAGATTTAGAGGATCATCGTCTACAGGTAAAATGACAGAATCATGGTCATTATCTGGATTACCCATTAGTTTAGTAGCTGCTGAGAGATCAGGGATTTGGATTGAGCCATTGGAGAGCAAAGTTTGGTCAAATTGTTTTGCTTTTAATAGTAAATTCGCATTTAAAGCGTTTGGATTGTTATTGAAAATTTGAGATTTGTCGTTTTCAATTTCATTGTTATTAATATCGTTGTTGTTATTATTGCTATTATTGATGGTGGTAGCATTTGCAGCAAGAGATTGCTGCTGTAATTGTAAATGTTGGAATTGTTGAAATTGTAGAGTATCTTGCTGTTTCTTTTCGTACAATTCCTTTTCTTGTTTGAGTTGAAGTTGTCTTTCAAGTTCTTTTTTCTTTTGTAATTCTTGTTCTATTAATTTTTTCCTCTTGATTTCCAACATGTTCCAGTAGTTATCAGGAGCTTGGGTATAGTTTATTGGTTTTAGGATTGAAAGTAGATCCTTTTTGACAAGGTTACCATTGAAGTTATCTAATTTGTTTACGTATTTTTGGTTTTCCTTTTTTTTAATTTTTTGGTTTTTAGATAAGATTGAATTGAATTTTGAGTCATCGAATTTGATGAATAAAGATCTTAATGTGTTTAAATCTTTTAAATTTTCATTTTCATTATCATCATCATTATCATTATCATTATCAGTATGATTATCATTAAAAGTGTTTTTAATTATATTAATGTTATTTTTATTAAATTTTTGATTAGTCTTTTGAATATCATTTTTCAAGGTATTAATTTCTAAAAAATCTGAATCTAATGTAGAATTGATCAATTGGATATCTCCAAACCAAATGTCAGTTGATTTCAAGTCATTGATTGACTTGACCCTTTGATTGTTTTGGTTTATGGATGAATTTTTTTTTGTGAATTTTTTATTAATTGAGTTGTTTAGGTGATTATCAGTGATTGTATAGTTGAATTCGGGAAAGGAGCTTGGAGGTGTAATGTTGTTAAAGATGTGAAGTTTTCTGTTGAGGATAGAGTCCATTAGTTCTTGATTTAAGGTGAATCTTTGTAGAGCTATTGTTCTAAAAGACATTATGTCAGCTTCATCGAAGATGTTTTCATTTTTTTGAACTTGCTGGACCTGTTGTTGTTGCTGCTGCTGTTGGAGTTGAAGCTGGAGTTGAAGTGACTGTTGAAGTTGTTGCTGGTGTTGCTGCTGGAGCTGAAGTTGCTGTTGTTGTTGAAGGAAGGACTGTTGACCTTGAAGAGACAAAGTTTGAAGAAAGTTGTTATTGCTGGTGTTTTGAGCCGAGTTTGGAATGAACTGGTTTTGAAGTTGCTGGAGGGAGTGTTGTGAGATGTTGTTTGCAGTTCTGTATTTTCTTCTCTTTGACTGAGATGGAGGCATTTTAACGAGAGTGAAGAGAGTGAAGAGAGTGAGTTGAGAGTTGATCTTTATGGCAATAATTGAAGGATTGACAGTTTTTTTTTGTTTGAGGATGATTTGGATGAAAGAGCGGATAAGTCCTAAAGGGGCAATTTTGATCTGTCCTATGAAAAGCGACGAAAAATGGAATAAAAGCGACGAGGACAATTCTAAGAGTTGGTTAGAATTTGATAGTATTTGTTTCAAGTGTGTTTGGATACATAGACTATATACATCTGGAGTGTTTGCGATAATGATTGGAAGATTGAGCAGAGCAAGTCAATTAAATCGAAATGGATTGAGTCAAATGGCGTCCATCGCAAGTATTAGTTTGAGCAGGTATTTGAGTTATGATGCAAAGGCTATTATATACAAAGAGTATGGAGAGCCTAGTGAGAAGATTATCGTTCATGATTACAAAGTAGAATCAATTAAGAACGACGATGAGGTGTTGCTTGAATTGATTGCGCATCCTATTAATCCATCAGATATCAATCAAATCCAGGGAGTTTATCCCTCGAAACCAGAGTTGTCAGTGAATTTGTTCAACAACGAAAGCGAAGTGTTAAAGGAAGCCAGTGCGATTTGTGGAAACGAGGGAGTGTTCAAGGTGGTTGAGATTGGGAAGAATGTCAAGGGATTTGCGCAAAACGACTGGGTCATCCCATTGTTTCCCAACTTTGGAACGTGGAGAACTCATGTGAAATTGGACATGAAGGGAGAAGCCAAGTTGTTCAACTTGAATAAGGAGAACGGAAAGACAAAGAGGTTTGCTGAAGGCAATGGAGGGTTGAGTGTGAACCAGGCAGCTACTATTAGTGTAAACCCATGCACAGCGTTGCAAATGATAACCAAGTTTTTGAAGTTGGAAGAGGGAGACTGGGTTATCCAAAACGGGGCCAATTCTTCGGTTGGAAAGTTTGTTATTCAGGTTTGCAAGAATCTCAAAATCAATTCGATCAACTTGGTGAGAGACAAGAGCAGCGAGGAGAATCCACAGTACTTGGACGAGTTGAAAAGCGAGTTGAAGGATTTGGGTGCCGAAGTGGTGGTGTCACTCAGCGAGGCAAAGGAAGACCGAAAGTTGATCAAGAAGTCGGTGAAGGACGTGAAGGAAAACAACACTGGAAAGGTCAAGTTGGGGTTGAACTGCGTTGGAGGTGAGAGCTGTATTCCGCTAATCAAGAGCTTGGACGAGAATGGGTACTTGGTGACCTACGGGGGCATGAGCAAGAAGCCAGTGATTCTCTCGACGTCGTCGTTGATCTTCAAGAACCTCACCTCAAAGGGCTTTTGGATCACCCGCAACAACTTCCAGGACCCAGAGGAGAAGCAGCAGACGTTGGACCAAATCGTGCACTTCTACCAGAACAAGCAGCTTGTCGACGCAAAGTCGATCCACAACGTCTGGAAGAAGGGCGTTGCTCCCAGCGAGGTGTTGGCGCTCTACCAAAAGGCCCTCGGCAACCCCGGCAAAAACATTATCGTCTACGAATAGACGCAGCATGATATAGTCATAAAACAGCAGCAGACGCATCACGCAATAGCCCTACTTCTAGAGCCCTATTCCCTCAACACTGGTCCTCTTCCACAACACTGGCTCTTTCCCACAACACTGGTTCTTTTCCACAGTACTGGCTCGTGACCGCGCCGCGAACCGCAGCGACCTCTCCCGGCGTGGTTCTCCTGCTGCTTCTGCTGCTTCTGCTGCTTTTGCTTCCTCCTGCTCTGCTTCCTCTTGCTCTGCCTCTTCTGTCCTTACTCTCTGTCTTGCTTCTTGTTTTGCGGGTGTGTCTTCTGCCCTGCTTCTCTTTCCCTAGCTTAACTCTAATTATTTCACTGATTCCACTATTCCACTATTCCACTATTTCACTATTTCACTTTCACATTTCACTCTGCTCGATACTTGCTCTCCAACACCCTTCAGGAGATCACTACGTTGGTCAACTCAAATTTTTATCAAACAGTACCAAACAATCCCAAAAACCACAGACCAGTCAGAAAGAGCATACCACACTCCTGCTCACATTTCAGGGCCCTTCCTCCTCATCTACAATGGCCCCCTCAATCTTGAACCTACGAAGATCTGTCTCTACGCTCAACAACGAATCAAACAACAAAAAGACTGAGCAGCTCTTGTCCTTATTGTCCTCCAGATCCAGATCCAACAACAACAATATAAACATCAACACCATCAACACCCCAAACAATAATCACGCCAACACTAATCACAATACCGCTCCTGCCAACAATAACAATGCCAATATCGTCCACAAAAAATCAACCTCAATTAACTCAGACGATAGTGTCATAATACACCCAAGACAACCCATCAATAACGAAAACGATTTCAATAGTCAACCCAATAACAATAACAACCCCTACAATAACAACCCTTACAATAACAGTCATTACAACAGCAACAGCCCTTACAATAATCAGTATACTAATAACAATAATAATAATAATAATAACAATAGCAATAACAATAACAATAATAATATTAAGTCTGATAATGAAGATTACGGTTACGACGAAAATGACCCATTTGAAGAAGACCTCTTAATTGACGACTTGCCTCCTGACCCTCCTAAATCTCCCCCAAGAGAATTGCATCCTGAAAGACTATACGCTTTATACGACTTTTCTGGTCCTGACGAAGCCCAGTGCGATTTGAAGTACGATGATCCAGTCATACTACTAAACGACGACGACTCCTACTGGTGGCTAGTAGAACGAGTGGAAGACAGCAAAATAGGTTTTGCTCCTGCTGAATGCTTGGAGACTCCCACTGAAAGATTAGCACGTTTGAATTGCTGGAAAAATGAAGAAATTGAACGAAAAGCAAAAGAAGAAAAAAAGAAATCAAGATCTCTACTCTCCCTATCCAGAAAATCATCCTCAAAGAAATCTTTAAAATTATCTTCAAAACTATCCTCAAAGAAAAATTCAAATACTTTGAATCCAAATAACAACAATAATAACTCAAAATCAGTAGTTTTTTCCGATCATGTAACCTATTCTACAAGTGATATTGATTGGTCTTCATATTCCTCATCTGAACAAGAATATGATGATTATGACGATGACTACGAAGATGAAGATGACCAACAAGAAAAAAAACAAGAGAATAACTTTCTCAATCAGCATGACAATGACAATGACGATGACAATGACAACAACAACAACAATCACAACGACAACAATCACAATCACAATGACAGTGAAATAAATTCAAATTTCCTTCTGACTGATGACATATCTCTAAAACCAACTGAAAATCAGCCTAAAAAATTAAACCTAACTGACTCCCCAGTGTCTCATTTAAACTTATCAAACAACTCAATCAAAAATAATACTTCAAACAACAACAAATCCGAAACTGAAACTGAAACTGAAACTGAAATCGAAACTGAAATCGAAACCGAAATCGAAACCGAAATTGATAACGAATTTGAAACCGAAAAAGCTATACTGGATCTATTAAACCAGAATAACAACAGAAATTCAGACTTGTACAATTATAACGAAAACAATGAAATAACACCATTAAACGTTACTAAAACATCAAAAAATAGAAAAAAATATTCTAATAATGATAATGATAATCGAAATCTTAACGATACTTCACCAGAAAACACTCCGCCACCAGTTCCTCCAAAGGATACTAATAACGAATCCCAAACTGAAAATAACTCTCTTCACGATAATCAAAAGAATAAAACAGTATTAAACAGCACAAACTCAAACATAATTGATTACGACAATAACAACAACAGATCAAGTTTAATTTCAATCTCAGACGACGAACTCTCCCTATATAATAGATCCTCATCAATTTATTACGACTTAAATCTTGATAAAGTTAATTCACCAAATAATAACAATAACCCAAACAACATCCCAAATAATTCAATCAACACAAACACTAGTCCAAATAAAAATTTAAGCAGCTTCATCAATTCTTCAAACTCAAATAATAACCTTAATAACATACTAAACTCCTCCTCCCATTCAAATAAAATGACTCCTCCACTGTCAAATCCAATCAGCACTCCCATAATGAACAACAACAATAATAATAATAATAATAATAATAATAATAATAATAATAATAATA
>JAKTTS010000242.1:0-22774 GCA_030560485.1 Ascoidea tarda (nom. inval.) | reverse complement strand
AAAAAGATTGATAAAAAAAGATTAACCATCGATACCAACTTGGAGACTCAAATCAGTGAACAACAAGATAGTGCTGAAAATTCAAGAAAAAAAGCTGAAGCTGAGAATTCAAAAATAAAGGAGATATCAAAGAGACCTGATTTGTATGAACTACTAGCAAGGTCAATCGCTCCTTCAATATTTGAAATGGATGATATTAAAAAGGGTATTTTATTACAATTGTTTGGCGGTACAAATAAAGTATTAGCAAAAGGTGGTAGGTATAGAGGTGATATCAATATTCTTTTATGTGGTGACCCATCCACTTCCAAATCTCAATTACTACAGTATGTTCATAAAATTGCACCAAGAGGTGTTTATACGTCTGGTAAGGGTTCTTCTGCTGTCGGTTTAACTGCTTATGTTACTAGAGATTTGGACACAAAACAATTAGTTCTAGAAAGTGGTGCTTTGGTTTTATCAGATGGGGGTATTTGTTGTATTGATGAATTTGATAAAATGTCTGAATCAACAAGATCTGTTCTTCATGAGGTTATGGAACAACAAACAATCTCTATTGCAAAAGCTGGTATTATTACAACATTAAATGCCAGAACTTCAATTTTAGCTTCTGCCAATCCCATTGGTTCACGATACAATCCCGATTTGCCAGTGACATCAAATATTGATTTACCTCCTCCATTGTTGTCTAGATTTGATTTAGTTTATCTTGTATTGGATAAAATTGATTCTAAAATTGATATTGAATTAGCAAGGCATATTACAAATATGTATTTGGAAGACTCTCCAGATAATGGATCAGAAAGTGAAATTTTGCCTGTTGAATTTTTAACTCTTTATATCAGTTATGCCAGAGAGAATTTTGAGCCAATAATTCAATCAGATGCTAAGGATGAATTAATTAGATCATATGTCGAAATGAGAAAATTAGGTGAAGATGTTAGATCATCAGAAAAAAGAATTACGGCCACAACAAGACAGTTAGAAAGTTTAATTAGATTAGGTGAAGCGCATGCCAAAATGAGATTGTCCACTAAAGTTGAGGTTAAAGACATAAAAGAGGCTGTAAGATTAATGAAATCAGCTATTAAGGATTATGCCACTGATCCTATTACTGGTAGAATTGATATGGATTTAATTCAAACTGGCCAATCATCGGCTCAAAGAAAGATGAAGGATGATTTATCAAAGGAGGTGATAAAAATAATTAAAAATAATGGTAGTGGATCAATAGGCTATAACGACTTGTTTAGAAAAATCAATGAACAATCTCAAGAAAGAGTTGAAAATATGGATCTCAACGAGATATTGCGAAGATTGGTGAATGACAATGAGGTTCATGTAGTAGGTGATGGGCCTAGAAGACAGATTCATCTATCTAATGAATTATAACTTTGGAGTTCTAAACAGCATTCTGTACATTATTATGATTGCAAATAATTGGCTTGTGATTCAATTCATACATATTTTTACATGCAGCAAATTATACCAATGAGCACTGGGATCATTGTAGGATATTTCAACAAACTTTCAGCACACCATGTTGTTTGTGCAGCAGAAGCAGCAACTTCAAATAAGTTTCATTTGCATCTGGAGTTGGAAGAAAAAAAAACACCCCAACCAAAAATCGAACCGATCTTTTTTTTTCAATCTTGAAACTTTGTTTGCTTATCTTATCTTATCTTATCGTCTATTTATCTTATTCCGCTTTTGATATAATCCCATTAGAAAAATCTTTTCTTATTAGCATCATTTAATTGAATCATACAATTAATAGAAAACATTTAATAGTGAGTTAGGTATTACTTTTGTGATTTTTCTGAGTTTATAACAAAAAATTTTTGCTCAGGCCCATTTGTTGAATTGACTTTATTAGTAAAAGAATTTTATATGGAAAAATGATTCGAATTGGCACATTATTGTGGTGATCCAAATACTATGTATGTTTTAATTTTAATAAACATTTCATTAAAAAAATACTAAATTCAAGGTTGAAGGATGACGATAGTAAAGCTTTTTCCGTTAGTTAATTGTTGAAAGATTGCTGTTTATTTGAAATAATAAGTCAAAAGAATTATTTGACTCATAGCATTAGTTTTGAGTTTAGAAATAACCTTTTTAATAAGATATTGTCAAGTAACTTTTATGAAATTCCAAGTAACTTTGGTAAAATTTTCTGGAATTGTATTTTGTAGACAAATCTTTTTTGATTTCAGTCCATATTATGACATAAGATATGGATTTTTCTGTTTAATCGGTAAAGTCAACCTCAATAAATGCATCTACAGCTGATTTTCAGTCCACTTTTATACAAAAAAAAACTATCGATGGTTACTGACGTTTAATCGTAGCATCGTGTAGCCAGTTTTTATGATAAACAACTTTGCATAAGCTGGAGTAAAGCGATAAACATTATATCACATTATATCAAGTTGACTCTACCATCATATGATTGAAATATTCGTTTAAGAAAATTTTGTGATTGGATTTGAACTTGGATACATTCAAATTGAATTGGGTATTAGACCAATATATATATCTGTGCCAGTTTGCACCTCATTGAAAGTGGAAGTTGTTAAAATGACAGTAAAAACAATATACATTGCGAGGGTATGTCTGTGTTTTGAATCTTATATCCTTCGTCGATACTTCAAGTAATTAACACCAGTTGGTTTCCATTCAAATACAAAGCATGGTTTCAGAGCCAATTGGGTTTCTGGATATGTTTCTTTCCTCCCAACAGGCGTTGATAGTGACCATCCTCTAGCTCCTCATGGTGAGGAGCAAGCTCAGGAACTAGCAGTCTACATCAGCACCATTGAACCAAAGCCAGAGTTGATCTTCTCGTCCCCCTTTTATCGCTGCTTGCAAACCGCAACTCCAACTGCTGAAGTTTTAAATCTCAAGATCTTGCTCGAACCAGGCATTGGAGAGTGGTATAAACCAACAAGACCAGTTATCCCCAAACCTGCTTCATACACAAATTTGGCTCGATTCTTTGATCATTTAGATGATTCCATTTGGAACAAGCCTACCTTGGTGCCATCGAAAAAAGGCGAAGATGAAGACGAGATTTTTCAGAGATGCAAGCAATTTTGGCCTCTATTCTTGAAAAGAATGGACCAATTGTATCCAGATGTGAAGACAGTTTTATTTATTACTCATGCTGCAAGCAAAATAGCATTGGGTATGTCTTTAATGGGCTTCGCAAGTGTAAGAAGCTATCTCAACGACAAAAAAGAGTTGATCAGGTCTGGAGCCTGTGCAATTGATACCTACGAGTTTAACGATTTGGAGGACAGTTGGAAACTTAAAGTGAATGGTTTCACAAAACATTTAAAAGCTGGTGAAGAGATGAACTGGAACTTTTTGAATGGCCATGAAGCAGGATCTGACGAAGATATAAAAGCCAGGAAATTGGCTGAAAAAGCCCAAATAGCATCCGGTGCAAATGGGGTTTTCAAACGCGAATAGTTATTACATTCAA
Organism: Ascoidea tarda (nom. inval.); assembly: GCA_030560485.1. NCBI lineage: Eukaryota > Fungi > Ascomycota > Saccharomycetes > Ascoideales > Ascoideaceae > Ascoidea > Ascoidea tarda (nom. inval.). The sequence continues at coordinate 19,287 of JAKTTS010000242.1, read as the reverse complement.
AATCTAATATAATCTAATGTCTTTAATTCTAAAATACATATTTAGGTTCTCACCAGCAAACATTGAACTTCCTTAAGTTCTTACTATTAAAAAACAAAATTCGTAGAGACAAAACAACAACAAAAACAATTAAAAAAATTAAACAATTAAAAAAAATTAAACAATTAAAAACAATTAAAAACAATTAAAAACAATTAAAAACAGTTAAAAACAATTAGAAACAAAACAATCTAAATATACAAAATATTAAATTAACAAAACAAGCAACAAGTGGACTTATTAATTATTTGCAACTTCAACTTGTTGATTTTGAGCAGAAACATCTTCTACTGCATCCTCAAAAATTGAACTCTGATCTAAAGTTGGCAGCCGATCTATTTTTTCTTCTGAATTTTCTTCAGTATTTTCAGTATTTTCTTCAATTTCTTCTGAGTTAAAAGAAATGCTCAGACCCCCCACTACTGACTCTTTTATAAAACTGTCTGATCTTTTGATGTCTGAATTATTTAACAAAGAAGAATTACTGTTATTTCGCAGAAGGGATGATGCTCCAATTTTTTGTCTTCTTCGAAACCTCTGTTGTAATCTCAAATCTTGATTTTTCAATAGATCATCATTACTTAATGAAAAGTTACCACCTCTCAACTCTTGCAATAACAATCTTGCTCTTGCACCAACATCTTCTTTGTTTGTCATATCCGGTTGGCTTTCAGAATGCAGCAATGTTTTAACAGGCAAGCCATCTGCATTTTCTAATTTTGGCAGGGATAAAGATTCCTCAGATATTGACGACATTGAAAGTTCGCCTGTTAAATTGGCTTTAATTTGTTCCTTGATATCAAAAGAATCGTTGGGTGTTTTACGGCTCTCCATCAATTTTTTTCTAGCTAAAGCTCTTCTTCTCAGAGAAGAATCTTGTTTGGGTGGCCCAACAGCTTTTAATTTTTCTAACAAATTATCCATTACTGCAATAGAATCATCATCTTCGAGAATTGTCAGCTCTGACTCTTTATTTTTAGCCTTAGATTTTTCTATCTGTATTTCAAGAATTTTCTTTCTTTGTTCGTAAACTCTCTGTTCTTCTTCTTTCTTCATATTTTCCTTTTGTGCTTTTTTATACTCATTCACAAATGAAGAAAATTTTGTAAAAAAGGAATTTCTTGAAAATGTGTCAGACGAATCTTCTCCAAAATATTTCATCAAATCATCAAATTCAGCTAAAATAACCTTGGCCTGCTCGGTTAATAATTCAGCTTTTCGATGGGCTTCAGGAAGCATTGGTAGAACTTTAGATAAAATCCTATCTTCCGGATGAAATTTGGAAGAGTCACTTAAATTTCCAATATCAATAGACGCTTCCACATTTTTTATAGAATTGGCAAATTGAGTGCAGTCAAGAGAGACTTGTTCAATAGACAATTTGCTAATTTCGACACATGCATTCAAATCATCAGTAAACTTTGAGAAATTTGGATAACTTTGTCTGATAATTTTTTCAAGATAATGTAAAAAGGACATGCTATTTTTTTCATCCTTAATTACACTTAATCTTTGTAATGAATTTAATTTAAATCCATGTGCTTGTTTGTTTGCATCATTCATATAATTACCAAAAGCTAAAATTATGTTAAATACTCCTTTAACATTCTCAGATGTTTGTACTCTCTCAACTGCCAAATCAATTTTATTAAGTTTTTCCACCAAATCCAGATAGTCTTTTTCAAAAGTCGTTATTACAGTTAAAGCCCTAATTCTTGATTTCCAATAATGTTGGAGGTTATAAATTAATTCCAAGTATATTCTGTCAGCCCTTTGTAGTTCAGATGGATCTTTATCTGGAGATTTATCGCTTCCACTAGACCAGTCAGTACTATAAGGCTCAAGGTTTCTGGCAAGATTTGTTGGAACTTCCACAATTTCTTCACGGCCCAAAAATTCCAAGATATTGCTATTCTCCATTACAATTTTTTCGCATTTCAAAATAGAAAGAACAACTTCCTCTTCAGTACGAGAAGATAAAATATGTAAATTAATGTTAAATTGCTGGTTGATATCCCGAGAAAGAAAAGTGAGTTTATCTTGGTCGACTTTATTTCGATTTGCAATTCTTTTTGCTTCTCTAGCAGCAAAATATATTTCCATTTGTTCAAAAATACCCTTCTCATACAAATCTGTAGTAAGTTTAAATGTTTCAAGCCCTTCCCAAAAAGAGTTTTCTGTGTTTTCCATTTTTTCCCAATGCAATTGTTTAAGCTTTCTTTTTGGTCTTGGATAATTACTGAATGGATTATTAACATCATAAGTCATTTGAAATTTTCTGTATAGCGATTTTTCAATGAAAGGTGGTGCAGGAGGAATAGGCCCAGGACCTGCTGAAATTTCAGAAAAAAAACCTGGTAATGGAGGTGGAGGTGGGGGTGGAGGTGGTGCTGGAGGCTTCATGAAAATAGATGGGAGAGGTGGAGGTGGTGGAGGTGGTGGTGGTGGAGGAGGAGGAGGTAATATAGTTTCTTGGGTATTTTGACTTTCATCCACACTGTTAATAGGTGGAACAGATGTGCCAGGTGGAGGAGTTGGTGACGATGGAGATGATAGTGATGGTGAGAATTGTGGTAGTTTTGGTGATACTGGTGGTGATTCAGATGTTAAGTCAATTTTAATTGATGGTTTTCGCTTTTCTTTTCTGACAATACTTGTTTCCGTTTCTGTATCACTGTTTTCATCTGACGAAATTTCGACAATTTGTGTTTTGGAGATCTTTCTGTTGGTCCTCTTTTTTTTAATAATTTGTTGAATGCCCAATTCATTATCTTCTTCATCAGATTCTTCATCCAATTCTGCTTGTGAAGATCCATTAATTAGTAGTTTTTTCAACTTGGATGGTTTTTTCTTCAAAAGCAGGACCTTGTTAATGTTTTGTATTGAAAAACTGTTTTCATCAATTGATGGTACTCTTGAAACAGTTTTTTCCAATTCCTTAAGAAAATCAACTTTAAAACCATCACTTGTTGTATCGGGCAGAACATAAGTTTGAACCAGATCTGAGCGAACAACAGAAGTTTTGTTGCTTTGAACTTTACCTCGAGCATATCTATCCTCCAATATATCCAATATCGTAGAATTTTCACCCACAAAACTATCATTTGGTGCCACATATGCATCGTCAGCCAATGTAGTTGAGCTTTCTGAGCTCACTATATCATCTGACGTTCCAACGGCAACTGATTGCATATAAACTTGAGTTTTCTTTTTTTTTAATAGCTCATCCATACTTTTTTCTCTTTCATCAATAAGTTTTAATTTGATTTCAAGCTGCTCTCTTAATCTTTCAATACCATTAAGTTCTTCTTGTAATTTATCGTTAATTGATGATGTCAAAGCATCATTTCTAGGTATTTCAGACACGTTGATAACGGTTTCAAACGGGGAAATAGTCTGAGGTACATTTTGAGGTTCTTTCCCTATTTCATCTGCTAGTGATGTAATTTCATCCAATGAAAAATCAAGCTTAAAGTCAGAGAAGTTGCTTTGCAACTCTTTAAGTCTATCGAATGCCATCATTTTTTTCTTTTTAAGTAATTTTTCATATTCAAGTTTGCTACTATATTTTATAATATCGTTAGAATCTTTTTGCAATAATTCCAACTTTTTCCTCAAGACAGTCAATCTGTCTAAGTCACTTTCAAGTTCTTTTGTCGTGGGCGTTGGTTTATTGGATGATTTATCTTTAGGTAAGAGTATTGGAGAAGAAAATTTTCGATTTGGTTTTTTTTCTGGGGTTGAAACCTGATTTATTACTATCGATACAGGAGCTATGGGAGTTGTAGGAGTCTCATGTTCCGGAAAATCGACCATTTGTAGTTGCCATGCTTCATTTTCAAGAGAGTCCATTTTATCTCTTAAATTTCTCAATCTTGAGCTTGGTTCAACAGAGTTTCCCCATTTTCTTGTTTGTTTTTTCAAATTGCTCTTATTTTTAGTAAGATTTTCTTGAATCATTTTTATAATTTGTTTCTTTGAGATATTTTCGTCGGTCAAGGGAGTTTTTCCATCACCGGTATTATTAATCAGAATCAAGAGTTCCCTCATTTCTAGTTCCTGTTCTTGTTTTTCTCTTAAATGTTGTCTTTTTAAATCATCCAATTCACCTGATACTCTTTCATTCATTTCACGCTGTTTTCTTATAATTTCTTGTTGAGCTTTTAGTTCGATTTTAAGTTTTGAAATCATTCCTTCGGAACCCAAGGAGAGTTGGCGATCTAATTCATCTCTTTCGGCGACTGCAAGTTCTGTTTTTTTGTTCGCTTCTTTTAATTCTAAAAGAGCTCTTCTGGCTATTTCGTCAGTTTGCAAACTCGAAAATAACCGCTGAATTGCTATATTTACAGTAGTTTCATCATTCGACGAATGCATTGAAATTCCAGAAATTATGCCATCGATTAATCTAAAAGATCTTGTGAATTCTGGATTATTTTTTGATTTTAGCGGGTCAGCTTGAGCCAAAAAAATGTGTTGAACAGTTGATAAAAAGTAGCCTTCAGCTTCTGTGCCTTTAACTTTTTTCCATATATTTGATATTAGGCTTGTTGGGTCTTCCATGTTGATCGTTTCATCGAAATTATCATTTCTTAATAGGGATTCGTAATCCAGGGAAGCATTTTCTTCGAATTTTCTTATTTGTTCTGTTATCAATTCGTAATCAAGACTTTTTAGTTTGTTGAATAAAAGATTTAAACCACCAGATCTTAATTGAGCTCTTATATGAGTTCTGAATTTCTGGTCTTCGCCGCCATTAGCAATTGTGTTTATTAGTAGCATTGTAGCAAGAGCGTATTCTAGTAGTTGATTTTCGCCAGCGGTACCACCAGATTTGATTTCTTCACTTGCGCCAACTAGTGAGCCCATTTTTCCTCTGCCATCAATAGTATTTATAACTAGATGTAACCATTCTTCGAATTTTTTAAAGCTGTTTCTCTTTGTTAGATCATCGTCGAATTTTGATTTTTTGAGTTTATCGGAATTTTTTTTTTTTGAGGTATTTGAATTTAGAGTTGAGTAGATGTTGTTTGAGGTTATTGAATATAGGGATTTTAGGACTTGGTTGTAGCCTTCTGGAGGCATCCAGTGAGCTGAGAAGGTTAACATATCAGTGACGGATTTTCTTGTTGTTAGTCTAGGAGATACGAGGGCAGTTGTTATAGCGGTTACAAATATTTTTGATTCTAAGGCCTTGTTGGCGCCTATGCTCAAGTTTACAACAGCCTTCAAGCATCTTATGATGCAGTTTTCCTTTTCTAAAAATTCGTCGACAGAGAGAGGGTTGTTTAGTCTTTGTCTTTGGTGGAGTTGCTGTAAAACGGTAGATAGGGCGATTTGGCCTTGGGCATCGATAAAGCTTCTAACCCAAGTTACGGGTTCAGTTCTTAGGGATATCCAGAGGTTATTGAGCTGTTTGATGTTAATGCTTTTGTCCATCAATTTTTGGACGTAGGATTCTGGGGTCATGTTCTGAGAGCCCTTTGATATCAATCTTTCTTGCCTTTTGTAGTCGCCTAGGGCGTCTTGGTAGATAAGCATCCATTTTTTTGCTGGAGAGAAGTTTTTCATTTCTAATTTAGCAGGTTCAGGTAAACTTTTAAAGTCTCTTTTTGCCATTAGCTGGTTGAACAATTTTTCTATTGTTTCTTCATCTTTGGGCATTTCGAGGTTGAACAAGGGGAATTGGGGCAGGATATTTTGGGATTGGAGGTGTGGTTGTGGTTGAGATTGAAGTTGAGGTTGAGGGTTTAGGGATAGGGATATTGAGGCATTGCTTGAGGATTGGGAATTGTTGGAGAAGGAAGAGGAATGGCGGTGGAGATTGCTGTAGGATAGAGAGGAGGAGGAAGGGGGAGGAGGTTTTCGGGAGAGAAAGGAAGTGCCAGTAGGAATTGGGTGTAAATCAGATAGGGAGTTGAGTTCTTGATGGGTTATAAACCAGTCAGAGGATTGGCGATGATGAGAGTGTGATGGAGAGACATTTATGTTGAGGTTGTTTTGTCTCTTTTTTTTTGAGGAAATGATCTGGTCAGATTGTAGGTTGGAGGGCTGTAGGGTGGAAGACTGATTTGATTTTATTTTTGATAAATTGAGGTTGTTGAGGTTGTTGTAGTTGTTGTAGTTGGGATAAGATGTGCTATTGATTGGCATTGATGGATCATTTGAAGATGAATCGGGTTGATTTAAAATTGAGTTTTGACCTAGTCTATTTATAAATATGTTATTGTTATTATTATTGTTATTATTATTGTTATTTGTATTTGTATTGGCGGTATTATTGTTATTTGATTTTGAAGATAAGGATAATTTTTTGAAATTAGAAAAGATAGAGGAAGAGGAAGAGGAAGTTCTTGAGTTTGAACTTGTCGTATTAGTATTAGTGTTAGTGTTAGTATTAGGATTAGTATTGGTGGTATTAGCGATGCTAAATCCAATTTCTTTGGAACGTTTCATTATAAATACATGAATATAAGAAGAGAAGAGAAGAGAGAAAATTAGGTTATGTTGAAAGAAGAGAGATGAAATGAAAGAAAACGAAATGGAGAAGTGAATAGAAATTAAGGAAAGTAAAAATAGTAAGGTAGAAAAAGTGTAATGTTATTGTTAGAAAGATAAGTATAAACAGGTAAGCAAATAACAGAGAGAGGTAAGAAATGTTGGAAATGGAATTAGAATTTGAATTAGAATTTGAATTAGAATTTGAATTAGAATTTGAGCTTGAATTCGAGTTCGAATTAGAATTAGAAATAAAATTAAACTTGGAAATGGAGTTGGAATTGGAAAGGGCAGTGGAATGGGATAGGAAAGATAGGAAGTGTGTTGGACTGAAAGCTGTGAGATGGAGGACGATAAGGAGCAGCGGTGGCAGCAAAGAAAGTTGTGCTGGGCTCGGCAAACCTCCACGCAGCAAAAGCAGCAGAGGCAGCAGCAGGAGAGCAAAAGGCCCAGACGGGAGGTTAGGCAAAAAGCAACCCACCGCCACCCGCCACCAGAAGCACGCGCCACGCAGCACAGGCAGCACAGGGCGCACGTGAAAAACATGCGTTGTGCTGCACATCTGCATGCGCCACGGCAGAGGCATAAAGGGCGCTCTTCTTTTGCTGCCTTTGCTGCCTGTGCTTCTCACCAATGGGTTTGTTCAGCTTGCCCTCGTTGGCCTCTCTCTCGGCCTCTGCCTCGCCTGCCCTCTCCACCAGCAACGTCAGCTCCAACCCCATCAACTGCTCCACCGAAGAGAACTTGAACTTCTACGACGACCTCTTCAACATCTTGAACACCAACACTCCAGCCCACATCTCCCCCAAAGACTCTTCCTCCTTTCCAGCATCTACACCTCCATCCTTGTCCAAGAAAATATTGGGCTCTGCTTCCAATTTCACTCCCAATCTAAACACCTTCAATCCCTTTGCGACCCTCAACAACTCCAACAAGAACCCATACATTGCCTCTACTAACAGCACCACCACAATTCTGACCATTCCAACTGACCCAAATGCCCAAGCTGCATCAACCTCAGACTCAACCTCAACCTCAAATCAAAACTTGTCTTCAATCGATCCCCAACAGTTTACTTTTAACAAAAACTTGAACAGAAAATACAAAGACAACATCTCCCTTCCTACCATCGACAACTTCAAACTTAACCATCTTATAAACAAAAATGACGATATAAACCTAGCCTACATCAACCTCGTCAACTCTCTATTGCTAGTATCTACAAACTACAAACAAGACCTATCCAACTCAATCCACTTTTTATTCAATTTCCAAAAGAACCACATTTTCAATGAGCTTACTATTCTCCAGAAAAACTTAAATTCAACTTATCTTTCATTCAAAAAAAAAAGGAAATCGATAAACATAATCACCAACAATCCAAATACTATAAGCTCAACAAATAGTGCAACTAATAGTGCAATTAATAGCGCAACAAATAGTACAACTAATAGCACAACTAATAGTGCAACTAATAGTGCCAACAATACATCTGATCCTCATAACTTTGACATACCTGATAATATCGAAGATTCGCTGGAATACAAAAATATAAACTTCAACATAAACACAAACATCAACACCATCCTCAAAAACAATTTCTCTCAAATCACCTCAAACCTATCCCAACTATCCAATCTAATAGAACTATCCAACGACTCGATTCTAGACCTTGTTAAAACTCTAACCTTTATAGAAAAAAACTTATTTACTCACAAAAATGATTCTCTCCAAAAACTATCTTCGAAGAATTCAATCAACAAATCACAGTATCCTCTATTATCAAAACTAATGTCCCAACTAAACAACCCTTTCAGCGCTTCAGTCATAAACCAAGAACTACTAAACGTAAATGACACAGAGTACATCGACATCAACGCCAACGCCAACGCCAACGCCAACATCAATACCAGCAATTCAATCAATAATCCCCTAAACCAACCAACCTACACTTCCGACGATGACAGAAGCATAAACCAAACTGATATAGAAGATTCTTTCTATCCCGATCCAAATTACTTGGAAAACCCCCTTCTAGATTCTGATGATAACGATCAATTCCCTTCTAGCCATTCAATTCATTCAATTCATTCAATTGACTTGAATCTTAAAAAATCTCCCATAAAAAACCTAAATCAACTTGTAAAAAAGAAATCAAATTCCTCAAATATTCAGAATAGCATCAACAACAATATAGTTGATAATGATAATAACAATGAGATTGGTAATGAGATTGGTAATGAGATTGGTAATGAGATTGGTAATGAGATTGATAATAATGATAATAATAACAATAATCATACCAATGATGAGATTCAGATTGACATTGATAATAACTCATTTAGCGACCAGAGTAGTGGCAACATAATAATACTAGAACCTAGCCATAACGACACACATTCCATCTCAATCCAATCAACTCTATCAAATGAATCAAATATCATAGATCTAAACAATCTATCCTCCTCCCAAATTTTCAATAACAACGATACTCACATAGACTCGCTTCTGAAATCACAAGGCAAAAAAAAGGAAGACTTTCAACTGGAAGATAACCTTTCACACCTCAACAACAATCTTGCCTACAATAAAGACAAAGACATTTTAATTTCAAAGGAGTTTTACACCATTCCTGAAAACATTAATGAAAATATAGAAGCAAAAGAGTATAAGGAAATCAATGATTTGATTGCATCTAGAAATGTCAACAGATTATCCAAAACTCACAATTCAATAAACCAAATAGACAACGAAAATGAAGTGGAGGTTAGCAACTTCAATTCTCCAGATCATAACAACAGTTTGGTCAACACCTACGTTCGACCCAGGTTATCCGCCGCGAAGTTATCAGCGTCCACCTCCTTGGGAAACTCCACTGTTTCTTCAATCATGTCGCATTCATCCTTTTGCAAGTCTCCCACCATGTCTCTAAGCTCCCAACCCAACACATTGCCAACAATGGTCTCAAACTCTGTGTTGCTTCCATTTTCAATGACAAATGCGATCACAGGAGCACAGCCTATCATTTCAACATCAATGGCGGTAGCAGTTCCAGCAACAGCGAGGATAAACACAGGTGGTACCAACCATCATAGATTGGAGTTCAACAGAAGATATTTCCCAGGTGAACATAGAAACCATGCTGAAGATGAGGTCAATGAACCTCCTCTGATGCCTGTAATAACACATAGCATGTCAGGTCCCATAACGAAAGCAGTAACCATCAACAGCAGCACAAACACCAACATCAGCGGCGTGATCAACTCAGACAACAGAACTGACATCTCCACATCGTTGAACAAGTACTGTGACTTAAATGTTGCAGCAATATCAGGGACATCCTCCAGCGCCACCACTGGAGACGATGCCATTCAAACAGAGCCTGGCGATGACAGCAGTGCGAGAAGCTCCAGCAGCATAGGGTCGGCGTGCCGCATCAAGACGAGAAGCACCGGCAGCACTGTCGCCAACGGAATCGACACTTCCATCAGCGGCGTCGGCATTTTCATCAGCACTGAGACGCCCCCAACAGTGCAGCAGCAGGTTCAGCATGTGCCGCTGACTGATCTGTCGGAGCCCGGTCCTGACGACGAAAACAGGGTCTCGCGTGTTGCCCGAAGTCTCAGCCGGTACTTGCAGTAAAATCTGTGCTTCCTATGCTGCACCGGTGCACGTGCGCAGTACGAGCTCCAGCCACTGTGCTTTCAACCGGTTGTCACCGCCACAGATGGGGCGTGCAGCGGCGTCTCTCCACAGGTAAGCGACGGGTTTATGACATAGCAGTGGTTTGCAATTCTCCAGCTCTTTGCTGGCTGTTGTTCATTTGCAGTGCTTCCTTCGGTTGCTGCTTTCCTTGCTTTTGCTGCTTTTGCTGCTCCTGCTACTTCTGCTACTTGTTTGCTTGTTTTTGTTGAATTGTACACACTTTCCTACTAATTGCAGCGCTTTTTCTAACAGCAAACACGATCAATTACCTGCTTGTTTTATACATCGCAATTTTCATTTAAAATGGATCAGTCTAGTGGAAATGCAATGCTTTTGAGGTTGATAAACTCTCAGCATTTCAGCTTGTTTTTATGTATTTCTTATCTAGAGAGATATGCCTCAAACATTGGTATTTTTGCTTATTTATGTCAAAGAATACGATCCTACAAATACGACGAAATCCAGTTTTTTGTTCCCCAGCTATGCCAGATTCTAGTCACTGTCGAAACTCAATCCATGGCTCTTGAGGATTTGTTGTTGGATTTATCCTCCCAGCATCCTCATTTCACCCTATTGGCCTTTTGGCAGCTACAGGCTCACTTGCACGACTTGAGCCAGGACCCTGAATCATTTGGCTTTCAAATCACAAGAAAAATGCTAAATTCTCTGCAATATGTTATCTACAATGCTACTCCTCCTCCATCCAACCAATTCAGAGAAAACATTGCTCCTGCTTTGATCTTATCAAGCGCAATAGCTGGTGCCATTGCTTTACCTCAATTGGCCTCGCACATTGGTCCACTAGCAAAATCTCAGGGCAGAAAACAAAAAACCTATGTCTTCCAAATTGCTAAAAACTTTTCTGATGAACTAGTCAAAAACTTAACTCTAAAAAATACAAAAAAAAATTCTTATTTATCTGTTTCAAGCTCAAAATCTCAGCTGAACTTAAATTCAACCTCAACCTCAAATTCTTTTACAAATTCCTCCAATTCTTTCAAAAACCATATCCAACATCACAATAATAATCCCAATTATGACAATAACCAAAAATCTCTCAATTCTCCAGTCAAACTACATAGTTTCGATAACATCAATAATGTAAACCACTCAAACACTCAAATTAATTTTGACACAATTCAGCCTTCATCTATAAACCTAAAAAACATGAACGATCAATTTAAAAAACCAATCCCCGACACTCCTCCAACTTTTGACAACTTTGATCTAATAGATAAATACCCAAACTCTTTATTCAACAACAATACCGATGGTGGAACTCTTAAAAATAAAAACCTATACAACAATTATAGCAATAAAAATAAACCCCCCTCAAGATCTCATAACAGAAATTCTTCTTTAATCTTGGAAAACTACTTATCCTCAAATTTTTATAACGACTATGACTTATCTCTGAGTAAACTAAGCGATATCAATAACATAGACCAAAACTCTCAATCCATGCCAAATTTAAATTACAACTCAAAATCAGATCCAGATTTAAGATTAAATTCAAATATTAAAAACAATAACAACAACAACAACAATAATAATAATAATAATAACAATAATAACAATAATAATATTCCTTCTCCCACCTCTTCCACACACTCTGTCAACTCAACTCTATCCAACCCAATAATTTTAAGAAGAGCTCAGACTTTGAGTAGGTCTCCTCTGCTTTTAAATTACAGAAAAAGAGATAATAAATCTTCAAACTCAAGACACCATGGTTCAAATATCAGAAATATATCTCCCACTTTAATGTCAACAACAACAAAAATAAAATTGCTAAAATCAAACTACTATAGATGTGAAACTCAATTTGCCATAGCTTTACAACAAATATCCCTAAGATTAAGTCAAGTCCCGAAAGAAGCAAGATTGGCTTCTCTCAAAGCCGAACTATCTCTACTAAATAAAGATTTACCTGCTGAAGTTGATATCCCCACTCTATTTCCTCCAAACAAAAAGGGAAAACTACATAAAATTGTCAGAATAACTCCAAATGAAGCTGCTGTATTAAATTCCGCTGAAAGAGTTCCTTTCCTTCTACTAATAGAGTATTTAAACAACGATCTAGATTTTGACTCTTCTTCCTCAACAAATTTACAATTATTAAGAGAAAAACCTGATAGAACTTATATCTTTGATTTAGGTATCCAAACCACAAATTTAAATTCTCCTAAATCAACCAGCTTTAATGATAACGATAATTACAACGATAACGATAATGACGACAATATCGACCACAACAATACTCATTTGCATATAAATGAAAAAGAAGGTGACATCGATGAAGCAGATTTGGCTGATTTATCGGTCATTAAAATCACTGATAATGAAATTCAAAATGAAAGACTCAGAAAAGAATTATTCGTTGCCAATACTCAGGATGTGCCCATATTAGATTCTCCTCCAATCCACAATGCTCAGAATTCATATTCTAATCTAGTCAATGGTGCAAAATCAGATGAATTAGTTTCAGAACCCCCTAGAAAGTCTGATTTAAATTTTAGCTCAAACTATTCATTTTTAGAACCAGGCAGAAATCCCAACATGTCAAATGATGATCTTGCAACTCACATGAGAATTGCTGCTGTTATGTTAACTCAATTAGACAATCCAAATAATACTTTACCTTCTGATCAAAGTGCAGCTATAAAAGCAAAGATCATTGCATCGATGCAATCATTTCAAGATAATTTTGGACTTAATGATTACATGATTCGAGGAGAAAGAGGTGAAAGAAAATTAGAAAATGATCTAAAATTAGGTGGTGTCTCTAATAAAAACTCAAATTCATACCTTGGTGAGGACTGGGACACCAAGAAAGAAAGAATAAGAAAGGAATCCCCATATGGCCATTTAGAAGATTGGGATTTATGTTCTGTGATTGCAAAAAACGGCGATGACCTAAGACAAGAAGCATTTGCATGTCAATTAATTCAAGCCATTGCCGATATTTTAAAGGAAGCCAACTGCAAAGTTTGGGTCAAAAAAATGAGAATATTGATTACAAGTGCTAATACTGGGTTGGTTGAAACTATCACAAATGCTATTTCAATTCATTCAATTAAAAAATCTCTAACAGGAATTTTGATCGAAAGCAGAGAAAACCCTAAAGGTACAGTTCCACCTTTGACAGAGCACTTTAAAAGAGTATTTGGTGACGAAAACTCTCTAAGATACAATAGAGCACAAGACAATTTTGCTTGTAGTTTAGCTCTGTATTCATTGATTTGTTATTTATTACAAATAAAAGATCGGCATAATGGTAACATAATGTTGGATAATGAAGGGCACATTATTCACATTGATTTCGGGTTCTTGCTATCAAATTCTCCTGGTAGTGTTGGTTTTGAAGCTGCTCCATTCAAATTAACCCAAGAATATGTAGATATATTAGGAGGTGTGGATGGAGAATATTTTCATAAATTTAGTAGATTGATGAAAGAAAGTTTCAAAATTATTAGAAAGCATGCTGAAAGTGTGATAACGATGGTAGAATTAATGCAAAAGGAAAGTTCTTTGCCTTGTTTCAAAGCAGGAGATCAAACAGGTATCCAACTAAGGCAACGATTTCAATTGCATTTAACAGATTCAGAATGTGACAAGTTTGTTGAAAATTATTTGATTCAAAAAAGTCTTGGAAGCATTTATACCAGATTATATGATCAATTTCAATTGATTACTCAGGGTATATACAGTTAACTACTGACTTGATGCTTTTAAAAAAATAAAAAGGAAAATTGATGTTTATTTTTTAATGTTTTGTTTGCATTTATTTTAGTTTTCATGTTTTTTTTGTTTTCAATTTTTTCAATTGAAACCCATGTAATAATAAAAATAGTGAGTTTGTTTGTTTGTTTAATTTTGTTATTTTCCTTTCTGTTTTGTTTTTCCTTTGATTTTAGACTGTAATATAAATCATTCTATTCTTGTTTATTTATTTATAAAAAAAAGGACAAAAAGATGTAGCTCTAATTAAAAATCGAATTATTTATTTAAAAATGAGATAGTAAAAGGAGGAGAAAAAAAAAAAAATAAAAAAATAGAAGAAAAAATAGAAGAAAAAATACAGAGTATGCTTATAAATCACCTTAATTGTGATTAGTTTAATATAAATCTTCGTCAAGACGTGCAGCAGGATTGTGCTCAATGAAATCTAAACTAACTTTATGACCTAAAAGTTCCCTAATATTACTAACACCATATTTGATCATGGTTGGTCTTTCTAAACTTAAACCCCAACCAAGAACATTCAAATTTGTTGGCAAGCCCATTGGTTGTAACATTTCAGGTCTAAACATGCCTGAATTTCCAATTTCAACCCATTTATCTAATCCTTTATGATAAGAAAAGATTTCTAAACTTGGTTCGGTATATGGGTTATAAGCAGGTTTGAATCTCAAGTTATAGACACCCATCTTGCTGAAAAAGTCTTCCATAAAACTAATTAAATCTGTTAAAGAAATGTTATAATCAGCAAGAACACCTTCAACTTGATGGAATTCAGCTAAATGAGTAGCATCAACAGCTTCATTTCTGAAAACTTTATCAATTGAGAACAATCTTATAGGTTTAGGATCTTTGGCCAAATGATATAACATTTGTGAAGAAATAGCAGTTGTATGGGTTCTTAAAACGGTTTTTAAAGATTCGTCACCTTTCCAGGGATATCTGTAACCAATTGAGCCATAATAACCACCCTCATGAGCATTTTTGGTGTTTTCCCAATAGGTTTTATCTTCAGGTGGATTTGCATAACTTGGATCGGAAAGATAAAAGGTATCTTGCAAATCTCTTGCAGGGTGCATTTGAGGCACGTATAAAGTATCAAAGTTCCAAAATCCACTTTCAACATACTGGCTTGTTGGCATTTCCTTGAATCCCATACTCATGAAAATTTCTTTGAACTCAGTTTTAATTTTGTTCAAAGGATGCAAAGCACCGGAATTGACTGGAACACCTTTAGTTTTAAAGTTGTAAGGTTTGAAAGAAGCTAATTTATAAGAATCGTTTTGAATCAAGTCCATTGTAATGTCTGCTTCAAATTTTGTCTTTTGCAAAGCAAAATTGGAAGCTTTTTTTATATCAAAAGTGAAAACTTTAGTCAAGCTAATCAACTTTCTCTTTTTCAAGTCTGCTAAGACCTTTTTGTTATCTAAAGTACCATTTTTTTGAATCTCAAGTAGGAGTTCAGCGGTTTCGTCAATTGGCAATTTATCTAGGTTATATGAATCATTGGCAATTAATGTGCTGCCATTTTTTGATATCCACTTGTTTTTGAAAGCTTTTGCTTGACCAATTTTACCATTTTTGATTTTCGAAACTTCAGCCAAGGACAAACCATTCAATTTTATGACTGTTTTTAAAAGATTGTATTCGTATGAACCATTGCTGGCAATGTCTGAACCCTCATCTGTTAAAACCCATTTTTCAATAGTATTTGTTTTATAATCGATCATTTCACTGGAAAATAAAGACGACAATACAGCTTTCATGGAATCAAAAGACTCGTTTTTAAAGCCTTTCGAGCCAACGATTTCATCGCTGTCGTTCAAAGTCTGGAGGATTCTGGATTCTAAAGACATCTTGGTTCAATCGCACAAACAATTCGCGTTCAAAGGCCAGTGTTGGTATACAACTATTATCTCTGAGGGTCGATAACCACTCAGCTCTTCATGAGATAACAAATTTTTCAGCAAGGCCCAGGAATGTGAGTCATTGCAGGGATGTCACGGGATCTGGCCCCGCTTTTTCCAGAAGATCGTGCTGGAAATACTGCTTTTCCGGATATCCTACACTGAATCCCTTTTCGTTCGAGATCACGCCAGATATAAAAAAAAATCATAAAAAGTAACAGATCAAATATAAAACTGAAATAATATAAAATAGCCCAAATAAACGCAACTGGATAAAAACTTGACGTATTAGATGCTTGAGAGTGTTTAGCATCTGGAAAACACAATCTCTTCGATTTTGATGTCCTGGAGATACTTGTTCTTGAGAATATCGTGCTTGATGAATCTCTTCACGTCTTTCTTCATGATTAGACTGGCAGCTTTGATTTTGAAATTCTTCTTCTCCAACAAATCAATACTCTTCAACAATTTCATCAAAATTGACGCCCTCTGCTTTTTGAACAGATCAATTTCAGCATTGTTATTGTTTTTGCTATTTTCAATTTCATTTTCTTTTTCAGCAAGTTTTAAAAGCAAGATGTAGTCCTTATACACCTGCAACCCATTTGACCAATTCTTGATTTGAACTTCATTTATTGGAAAACTTTCAATCAAGTTATTCAACTTCAAAATAAGGTTACCTTTGCAAATTATAGAGTTTGGTGCAATATTTTCAATTATTCGTTTATGAGCTTCATCAAAAGAGTTTGCACTAATCAATGTCATAACTTCTTTCCAGTAATCTCCATAGTATCTGTAATTTAAAGCAATAGCTTTGGATATTAACTCTTGTGGTAATTTTAACCCATGGATCAAGGTTTCCAAAATCTTGATATCAATTTTATGTGTAATTTGTTCAATTTTGTTCATCACTAATCTATCAATAGATTTCTTGCAAATTTTATCTTCATTTAAATTACTTAAGATAAATATGCTTTCAGAATACATTTTCATAGTCTCTAATTCATCTGCAAACCCAATTGTTAATTTATCTTCAATCTCGTTAACTTTTTCTTGAGAAACTTTATCAAATTTTTTTAACTCATTTAAGATTTTATAAATGTACCATTGCATCCTTACATCAAACTCATTTATCCCTTTAAAATCGGAAATTATTTGTCCAATGTCATTGCTGTTATAGCTATTATTGAGTTTTCCGTATAATTTTATTATATTTAAATAATGGTCTTCTGAAAATTTAGAAAATTGAACGGTTTTGTTTTCGTTTAGAATAAAATTATAAATTATTTCATGTGCTTTTAACTTAATTTCCCCATACCATAACTCCAACCCCAAGCAAACTTTCCACGATAAATTCTCAACAAGATTAAAATATGATTCGTATTCATTTGTTAATGGTTCACCAGTCAATAACCCATACACTTTTAATACAGGAATAGGAATATGATTTATTGCCGAAGTTTTGATCCAAAACTCTAGCTGGCTTTTTGCACCAAAAAACACACTTTCTTCTCCACTGCCCAATAATGTTATTAAACTACCCAAATTAAAATGTTTTGTTTCTATTGCCAACGAAATAGCTCCTTTGATGTCGTGTTTGCATAACAAAAGAAATATTTTAGCAGACTCATCTTTCTCATAACTCAATTTCTCATCAATTTCCAATGTAACTTCCTTCTCAATCCATTTTGAGAGACTGCTAAAGACTTTTTGATTATCTTCAAATAAAATTGATGCCAATTCCCAAAATCCACTCTCGCTATTTAAGAATTCACTATTAGCATCTTTCTTAAAACAACTCAATAGTAATTTAAAACTCAAAGTTTTATTGATATCTTTTGGTTTGCAAACAGGATAATCATTTGATTTTCTTGTAGCAATATCGGATATAGCAAAATGCTCCTTGAAAATTTTTTCATATACAGAACCCTTTATAGTTTTATTTGCATCCTCAAACTTTTTATTAAATGAATAAATTTTACATCCAGACTGTTGTTCAAAAATAGAATCAGTCATTATTAAATTACCATTGGGACTCCATTTGATAAAGTTTTTTCTATTATTAATTCTTAAACCGTTGAATATTTTATTTTGTTTATTTAAATAATCATCAAAATCTTCAAATAACAAATTATCTAATTTAATTGATGAATATTTTTCACTAAAAGGCAATTTGGGGAGCATTTTTTCAACAACTTCCTCTGCATCTTCTGAAAACGCTGAATTGCTTGCAGCTGATAGTTGTAATTGAACTTCCCAATTATCTGAAACAGCAAAATCTGGCTCAATGGTTAATAATTCCAAGTCACGGTCATTGACACCTAAAGATTCATACTGCTTTTCCCTGACACCTTTGGTAATATCAGTATCTTCTTCCATATCAATATCAAGCAAATTCTCATACTGTTCTTCAATATCACTGCTAATAACATGGACTAATTCCAGAGCGGTTTGTTTAATTATGTCTTTCAGACTGGGTTCAACTTGTTGTTCCGCATCTTGAAAAATTTTATAATCAGTTTTCATTTTATTTTGTTGTTTCTTTGATTCTTCAATGATATTGATTTTTTCATTCAAAGATTTTTCAGTGGGCATTATGTCATTAGAGAAACTCCAACCACCAGGAACAAAAGAAATATTTGATGCATCGTTGTCAATTTTCATTTTCTTAACAGGAAACTCGTCTTCGAACAAGTATGTTTCGTTTCGGTTTATATTTTTAGTGATTTTTTCACCCTGTGTAACATGAATGCTTTTTTCATCATCAAAATTTGATGCTGTGTAGTTACTAACGTCAAACTGTGTGGCTTGGGTGTACCAATCACTTGAATGTTTTTTAGAAGCTTTTTGAGCTTGTTCTGCTTTTCGGGCTTGTCTTTCTTTTGGAAAAACTGTCTTTTTTAAAATTTTTAAATCCGCAACTTTTTTGGTTTTTAAATTTGATTTGCTTTCCAAATGATTTATAATTTTTGGCAAGGGTGATTTTTGAAGAATATTATCTTCCAAGTCTGTTTTTGGTTCGTCTTCATCTGAAGGATCTTCACTAATTAAACCCCAAATGCTGAAATGGTTAACTTTGAAAGTCTAGCTTCCAGAAGTCGGAATATAATTGACATATTCCATCTCTTTCTGTCTTTTCAATGTAAGGATGAATTTTCTGATCTCGTTGCTGTCATCAAACTCGATTTTTTCTTTTGAAGTTTTATTGTTTAATTTTTCTTCAAAAGAGGCAGGATATAAATTTTCTAAAGTAATAGTAGCAGGAACATTCAAGCCACAACCAATGGCAGGCTTTATGGATTCATCTGAATAAACCTCTACAGTTTTTGAGTTAAATTTGACTATGTTGTGAAATAGTTTCTTTCTTAAATGATTGACTAACGAGTTGTTAGTATTATTA
>JAKTTS010000241.1:0-22775 GCA_030560485.1 Ascoidea tarda (nom. inval.) | reverse complement strand
ATTTTATTTATTTTATTTATTTTATTTATTTTATTTATTTTATTTATTTTATTTATTTTATTTATTTTATTTATTTTATTTATTTTATTTATTTTATTTATTTTATTTATTTTATTTATTTTATTTAGCTAATAATAAATAACTTACAACTTTCTAAGACATTAGTCCATTTCTAATCTTCCTCTTCCTCTTCTTCTCTTTATTCATTTATCTGTTTAATTTTCAATGTTTAATCTTTAATCTTTAATCTTTTTAATCTTTTTTTTATCTCTTTAATTTTTTTTTTCTCGTTTTTTTTTTCTTTCTTTTCAATCTCTTTAGTTACTTTTCCTACTAAAAAAAGTAATTACTCTTCTTCTTTTGACTCTGAAGTTCCATTACTTCCATACCTTTTACCTCTAAAAAAGGAGTAATCAATCCAGTTTATTATTATTATTATTATTATTATTATTATTATTACTTTTTCATAATATTACTCTATAATATCTATATAAAATAATATAATATACTATACTATACTATAATATAAAATAATATAAAATAATATCTATACTACTAATTCCCCCATTCATTCCCACTCTCATTCAAATCCTCTCCCTCTTACTTATCAATCTTTATCTCTCTTATCCCACTTATCTCTCACCAATCCTTCAAATTACTCACTCCCATTCCCATTCTATGTATTCTCTTCAGAGTATTTCTCCCGTTTAACTCGTCTTCTAATTCCACTTATTCTGTTTCTTCTCCATAAAATCTTATTTCCTTAAATGACTAATTCTCTTTCAAGTAATTACACGAGTTATTCATTATTTTAGTCTTTCTAATCAAAAACTAATTGCAAAAACTAACAAAAACCAAAAAAAAAACATTAAGAAATATTTTTTCTTTTTTTTTTTTCATTTGTTCCATCTAACAAAACAATACTCTTCGACCTGTTTTTTTTTACTCAGATCCATGATCACATCATATTCATCATATTCATCATATTCATAAGATGAATAATCTTATGAATATGATGAATATTAATTGATATTAATATCAATACCAATAAATATCAATAAATATAACAAGCTGTTTGAATCTAAATTAAACTTTGAGACATTTTTCCTCTTTAACTCTGTTTTTTTTTCTATTTTTATTAATAAAAAAAAATTCAATTTAAACTAAACTAAATCATTTCAAATCAAACAATTTCAAACAATTTCAAATTTCAAATAATTCCAATTCAATTCACTTTAAAAGAAATTGATAATCTTTTAATATTTTTAAATCAAATCTTTCTCATTTTTCATCGGTTACCCTCCGCTTCCCTTCTTTTGGTTTGTTTTCAAATACAAAATCGAATGTTTTTACTCCCCATCTCAATCTACTACAATATAATTTAGTATAATATAATATAATAATATACATTATTATATTATATCTGGTTTTCACAATCTCTTTGTTGTTTGTGATTTGTCATTGGTCTTGATCTTTATGCTGATATCTGTCCCATCTCACAATAAACAGAATAAAGATGGAGACCATTCTGCCCATTTTTACCACTTCCAATCATCCTCTGTAAACAATAAGCGATTAATAATATTCTGTCGATGGAGTAATAACGTATCATCACTCTACAAAACATCTGCAAATATCCATCCAGCATTGATCAGACATTGACCAAGCATCAATGGAGCACTAACAAAGCATCAATCAAGTGTCGATGGAATAGCAAGGCTTGTTATTCCTATTCCTATTTCTGTTCTCACTCTCCTTTACCTCAACTTATCTTGTCTGCTCTCCATCGCTCGATTTGCCCTTCCAACATTGTATCTCATCTAAAAGCATTAATAATCCTCACTCCAGCTCTTTTATTTTCATCGCTATTTATTTTCTTTCCTCTTAAATTCTGGTTTGTGCTTTGGTAATTGTCCATCGTCACTCCAGATCTCATTTTCGGCAATGAAACAAATTCCCTAGTTTTGCTCACCAATTTTCTACAATATGGTCTTTCAGACATCACCACTCCAGCGTCTAATTTACAAATGAAATGAGCTGGAAACACATTGACCAAAACCATCCAGAATTCATCATGCTCATCTTCGTTCAAGAAAAACATTACTGGCATGCGTCACTACGAAACAGCTTTGGAATGGCTCTGGAATGGCTCCAAGATACTCTAGAATGCCCAAAGATAGGCTAATCTGCTGCTGAAGTGTCTCTTTGCTCTGTATTAATCGCCAAAGAGCCTGTGCCCACATCTTCAAGATACTGGCGAGACATCCACTGCAAGAAACCCACTCCAACTCCCTCCAGCAAATAGTTGCAAAGCTGCTGAATTGCTCAATCGTCTGCTCTCTCTAAGCACAAATTGGAAATTGTCACTGGTGAAGTCGTCATTTCTTTTCACCGCAAAATAAGCTTACAAATCCAAACCATGTCTGCTGTTTCTATTACGCTTTCTATGCTCTCTTCTCATGCTACAGATACACATCTATATATAAACCACACTCACGAACGATATGGAACTATGGGTGCTCTTGGTTAGATATCGCCTCCCTCCGAAACAATGTCAGACACTGAATCAACAAGTTTGTTGAAGAAATCTTCCTTTGAGGAAGAAACCACCATCGAGACTCCTTTGGTTGCAACCTCTGGCAAAACCTCTTTAGTTCCCTTGGAAGAATCTCCCCATGGTAGACATCTTGGACTTTACTCCACCATAATATTGTTTGTCTCAAGAATGGTGGGCTCTGGTATCTTTGCAACACCTGGGTTGGTCTTTAAAGAAATGCAAGGCTCGACCATCTTGTTTCTAATTACCTGGGTCGTTGGTGGCATCGTAACTTATAGTGGGTTGGCAGTTTATCTTGAATTAGGATCACTAATTCCCAGAAGTGGCGGAACCAAAATTTTTCTAGAATTCATATTTCCTAATCCCAAATTCTTTTGGAGCATTATCTTTGGAACTTTTTCAATTTTTTTCAACTTCTGTTCAACAAATTCTATTATATTTGCAGAGTACTTGCGATTTTCACTAGATTATCCCAACGATGAATACCAGACCAAGAAACTTGCAATCTTATTGATCATATCTGGCTTTTTCGTTCATAGCTATTCCAAAAAATTTGGAATCTACTGTCAAAATATTGTTGGAAGTTTAAAGTTATTGACTTTAACATTAATCATTTTGATCAACTTATACATTCTATTAATCCCATCGTCAATCAGTCATATAGAGAAACTACCCTTACGGGAGGTTTTCAAATTCAACAAGAATGAAATTTTAAAGATAAACAATATACCGCTACCAGTTATAGTATCAGCATTACTAAAGACGATATACTCCTTCAGTGGATGGATAAGCGCACATAATGTTCAAAATGAGATTAAAAATCCTATCAAGACTCTAAAATATGGAGCCAATATATCATATTTAAGCATATTTGTATTGTATATTATAATGAACTTGACCTATCTAATTATAATACCACACAAAGATATAATCAACAGTGGAGAATTGATCGGGGCCATACTATTCAAGATAATATTTGGCAAGAATATTGGACAAAGATTGTTATCACTTATAATATCATTATCAGCAGCTAGTAATGTTTTAGTGGTAATATTTGCCGATTCTAGATTGAATCAAGAAATTGCGAGAGAAGGGTTTTTATTTGGACACAAATTAATATCAAGAAACTATCGTCCATTTAATACACCAATATTTGCTATATTGTTGCATTGCACCATATCTATTATGGTTATATTAATACCTAATAAAGGGGAGATATACAACTTTATTGTTTCTATGCAAATTTATCCCAATCAGATATTCAATGTCGTAATTTGTCTTGGAATTATTAAGATACGGAGCAAATTCAAGAAAATTGAGGCGCCTATTAGGATAATGACTTTTTTAATATATTTGTGTTTGGTAAGTTCATTGGGAATAATAGTCAGTCCTTTGATTGAGATTTTGATCAACCAGAATGGTAATAGTGATGATAATGATGGATATGGGTATATAATTGGTGGGTTGTTAGTTATAACAATAGGGATAGTTTATTGGGCGATTTTTGTTAAGCTTTTACCGTATATTGGTAAATATAAAATAGTTCGAAAACGAATAGTATTGGAAGATGGATTGGAGATTAAAGTGTGGAATAAAAAATATTTATAAAAGACAAGCGATTAACGCTTATTGTTTTTTTTTTCTTTTCTTTCTTTTTTTCTTTCTATTTCAGTGGATTTATTTTTTTAAATTATTTTTTTATCAATTTTTGGTTGTAGTGAAAATAAGATTTTAGTTTGATTTTGGATAGTTTTGAATAGTTTTGAATATGAAATTTAAACGAATATATAAAATGAATATATAATTATATATATAAATGGGACTGTTTGTTTTTTGATAATGAAATATTCGTTGTTGATCAAAAGTTATCATTAGGAAGATGATGAGAGGAAAAACAAACTAATGTAGTTACAAAGAATAAAGACGGTAGTATAGGTGAATAAGAGTTTATAAGTCAAATATCACTAAATTAGCATATCGATATTTCATATTATTTTATAATATTTCATATTATTTTATAATATTTCATATTATTTTATAATATTTCATACTATTTCATACTATTTTATACTATTTCATATTGTTTTATGATTGTTGTTTTAGTGATTTTTGATATTATTTAACAAAATGGTAAATTAATGGAAATTTTTACAGATGAAATTTGCTTGCAAGTTGGATAAGTTTAAACTTTAGCATGTTAGAAATTAGAAATAATAAATCAGAAAAAGGTTGATCAAAGTGTTTATACATGAATTAGAGAAAAAGAAATAGACGAAAGTTGGTAAGTTTCTAATAGCAGTATATGAGTTGTACAAGAGTAGTGTAACAGCGCTGTAACAATGCTGTAACAGTGGTATAAATGGTGTATTGCTTCCTGATGTGCAGCCGTTACAGTTAGAGGTTTATGATGTTAGTGATTTGACTAAAATGACAGTGGATAATAGCAGGATTCTTGCACTTGATTGGCCTTATTCTTTTTGCAGAATTGAATAGCAGTGAATGCATTCAACTGTTGAAGCTGGACAGAACTGTTTGTTCTGCTTTGGGTTCAACAATAGGATAGAAAAAGAAAGCTACAAAAACACAGTTGGAACAGTTATGAACATCTCAAAAACGTCGATCTGTCGATCTGTTGATCTTGGTATTGTAAAAAGCTGTGAACACAAATTCAAAACGCAGTAGAACGAGCACCATATCATGTTCATTGTCATGTTCATAGCAATAGTCGTGCTTCAGGACACTTGGGGCTATTTTCAGCAGCGAGATTTCTATCCACAGGCTTTTGCCAGAGACGTTCAGTTGCTGAAGTAAGAAACTAAATTGGTGAGGGTGCTTTGGGTATTTTCGCATGGAACTGGAACTGGAATTGCCTGGAACTAGCTTCAGCGCATTAGTAAGCACCTCCCAAATAGCCCCTCATCGCCAGCAATCTTTGGCTGCTGCCTCTGCTGCCTCTACTGCCTCTGCTGCCATTGCCCCGAATGCCCTTGGGTCTCTGCTTCTGTCAGGTGCAAAACAACCCACAGCTGCGGGTGCGGCAGTGTACGGCATTGATTGCAGCTGTACACAGCCGCACGTGCAGCGGGGCCTTACCCAGCTGCCTGGGTTATTCTGGTTGTTCTTTCCTTTTCTTTTGGGGTGTTCTAGAAAGCAGTATAAGGCATATTGGCTGCTGTCTCCACCGCAGAAACAATAGAGATCTGCAGCTCATGTGCGCGCTGTGATGCGTGTGTGTGCGTGTATTTGCTTGTCTTGCAAGATATTTCTATTTCAGCGTCATTTCAGCCGCCGTTGCACACGTACAGGTAAAATGGCTCAGCGAAACTTACACGTGCTTCAAAATATCCTGTGCGCACAGGGTAGAACGAAGACACATTCTTTGAGAGCGACTGGTCCCAAAAAGGCCTGGAGAAATCAGCGATATAACCTCGATTTGTTCAAAGATTGGCATAGAGCAATGATTTGCAAATACTTTTTTCTGCTTCTTTTCATTTCACTCTTAATTGGCTCTTCTTTATCCACCGGCTTCTTTTCAGCCCAATCCCATCCTCTCTATATGACCTACCAATTGCCATTTGCTTTGGGGAATTTGCATTTACATTTACTTTTTACGACCAGTGATTTACAATTTACAATTTAAAATTTACTTTTTACAATTTACTCTTTACTCTTTACTCTTTACTCTTTACTCTTTACTCTTTAGTCTTTATTATTTATCATTAGCCATTTGGTTCTCTTTCTATAAATACTTCATTTCCATTTAGCAACCATTAGCAGATTGGCAGAAAGAAACATCAACCACTGGAAAAGATTTTCATGCAGAATTAGCCATTTTGGTCCAATTTAAAATTTACAGAATTTTAAATTGCAGAATTCAGTGTATTAAAATTTAAAATTTATACCCAGATTCTCTTCTTTCAAAGCTTCATTTCATTTCACTGGATTTCATTTTTATTTCATGTTTTATTATTATATTATTATTATGTTTTTCTATTTACTTTTTTTTTTTTAATTCTTCTTCTTCCATCTTACTTTTCCTATTATATAAAGCTTATTTATTCGTTTTTTGCTCTTTTTATAAAATTTCACTCATTTCATAAGTTTTGCTCAAATTACATCAAATTTATAATCAAAAAAAAAGTATATACATATATATATATATATATATATGAATATATGGATATATGAATATATGAATATTAATGATATCTTCTTTATAATCTTTCTTATATCTTATCTATAAAAAATAGTTACATTAAAATAGAAAAAAACAACTTTTTATACACCAATCACATTCACTGCTAAAAATGGATTCTTTGGATGATACCTCTTTCTATCTGTTAAATCCTCTTTTTTGTGATATTTATAAAAACTTCTATAATGCAATCTTGAAATTATCAATTCTTTCAAATAATTTCAATAGTTATTTATCTGAAAAATCCTCTTACTTCAACCAGTCAAATAACAATAATTCTCTTTGTTCGGATTTATTGAATTTATCTCAAATTTTAAATATAGATATCGACATAAATTTTATCCTAAATGTCAATAACAATCTTTCAATTAACAAAATCGATGCCACTAATGATATCGATAACGATAACGATATCAATAATGATATCAATAATGATACCGATAATGACAATCATATTGATGACAATGACAATGACAATGACAATGACAATGAAAACAATAACTACAATAATGACATCAAATGTTATATCGATGCAAATAAAATCTTGTACAACACTTTATCAACAAAAATCGAAATAGAATCTCCAAGATTTTTTCATTTCACAAACAACAATGATAATGAAAGCAAAATCCTTGTCTTAAAATTCGAAAAAATAGTCTCTGACTTATCAAACTCTTTAAACATTTTAAATGACTTGAAATTAAAAATTGATAAAAATTTAAATGATTTTGTTATCAAAAATAACAACTCAAACACAAACACAAATACAAATATCACTGCAAATTCAAATTCAAATGCAAATTCAAATGCAAATTTTTCTAATAACATTTCTAACAACATCGAAATTTTTTATAACCAAACTAAAGACAAAATGTTTAATCAAAATATCGATCACTTATACTACAGCTTCCCTTTCAAAAATCATTTAGAATTTAACATCATTTATTTGCCCTTGAAATTATTTAAATCCCAAATCTTAGATTATTTTCTATATATAAGAGATAACATTTCAACCAACCATGAGTCATGGAAAATTGTCAATTTTAGATTATTATATCTAACAATTTATAAAATTATCCTATTTTTTGAATACTGCTCAAATCTAATTAAAAAAATAACTCTCCAATCAAAATCAGATAATATAAATATCAATGACATAAATAACATAAACGACATCAAAAATATCAACAATATTGGCAATACTAGATTCATAAAATTTCCAGACTTTGATTCTTTAATTAAACAATATATCATCGAATCCGAAATCCTCAAAATAAATTTGCTTCAAATTGAAGCAATTTCAAATAATATCACTCAGAGACCTCCTTATAATTTAATGAACAATATTTATAGCCTGTGTCTAGCTAAAAAGAAAAAGAATTTATACAATAATAATGATAGCAACAATAACATCATTACAAAAATAGATTCGAATTTTAATGTCAAAAATCCTCTGATCAATATTCATAACTCAAATATTATAAAACAAAATGCCACCAATTATACCGATGATAAATACTATAATAGCTTTTTTGGTGATTTTGTATCACAGTTCTACCAATTGCAACCAATTTTTGAGTTCATTATAAATATATTATTTAATTATCAAGTAAGATACCTTGAAAGAATTAAAAAAATTCTACTAAATTCCGGTTTATCTTTCGATAATAACGACAACATTATCTTAAATGAAAACGAAAATATCAATGAATTGAATAACGCTGATATCCAAAATTTATCAATAATCTTTTGCACAATATCTGAAAATTTTAAAAATTCAATCGCAATCTTAAGAGAAAACATGGTAAAAATTGAAGATTCTTATTATCGTTCGGATTACCAAACAACAAATTACCAAAAATTTATGATTTTAAAAATCATTCCATTAGCTCTTCTAAGATCTTGGACTATCTTTGATAACTCATATAGATATATAATTTCAGTCTCTGATACTTTTGAAAAAATCTCAAATTCATCTCCAGTTGATTGTAATAAACCAGTTTTATTGCCTGCTTTAAACATTAATTATGATCTTCCTAATTTTGACAATTCTGATGAAGTACTAATCTCTCAGTCAACTCTGCCATCAAATATATCAATTATTAATAATTTAGCAAAACTAATTCATGAGTTTTTTTATTCTTTGAATTTTGTCACTCCTGGTGTAAGACATAAATTAAGTGAATTGTCATATGGAAAACTTGAATTTTTACATTGTTTATCATCTTTGTCACATAATATAAATGAAAAGAGAAACATTCCTAAAATTAAAGCATCCTTAGAAGAAGTAAAAACAGATATAATAAAGGATTTCGATGATTTGGTAACCCTAATTGAGACTGAAGATAACGTGTCTGAACTATCCAACTTTTTAATTCTATATTCTAAATAGTAGAAATAATTATTAAAATTTTTGGTAATTATTAATTTTGATAGTGCCAACTGCTGTTACAGTTTTTTATGCAAATTTCATTACCTAAATTTCATGTTTTTTCTTTCTTTTTTTTTTGTTTGTATTTTTATTGCTATTCTTAATAAGCAAATTTGATTTACATGTGTTTATGAACGCAAAATTTCTATTTAATTCTTTTGGTTGTTCTTATTATTTTTTTATTTTTCTCCATCCAAAAATTAGCTATTATAAATATCTTAATAACTAATTTACCTTTTGTTTTTCATTTCTTTTTTCATTTCTATTTTTTTGCTTTATTTATTTTTTGCTCTCAAATTCCAAATAAGCAATCATGTTTATTTTCAAACTTTTTATTTAGATACTATTATTAATTATCCTTCTTATATTTTATAAACAAACTTTTATGATTTATGTTAATTAACTTTTTTTTCAACAATAGAATAAAAGACACTTCCATATTTGGCTAGCCATTCTGGTTCAACAACAGTGACAGTAGACATATATTCTTTGGATGTCAATACCAATTCATGATAAATCACAAAATTAGGCAAGTCACCCAATCCAAATAGTGCTGAAGTCGGATGTAAATACAACTCCAAGTTCGTCCTTAAATTAGTGTATTTACCAAAACTTTTAACTTTGCAAGCTTGATTAAAAAACCCTGAACAAATGCATTCTTTGACGATTTCCCAGTCTAATCCACATGAGTGAATTTTTAGATTATTGGATTTCATAATATACTCTAATTGTTCTTTTATGTCTCTTGCTCTTCTTAAAGATTTCGAATGTAAAAATTTTTTTGAGCACCATTGATTTGAATACTTGTTATACTTCCACTGATGGTAAACGTTTAATAAAGTCAAATGATCCGATTCAGGGATGAAAAATTTTTCTCGAATTAAATCTGACTCTTTCTCTAATTCTTTTGGTCTATAAAACACGTTTGGGACAGAAAGCATGGAGACAATTATTATCATTTCTTCAGAACAGCCAAATTCAGATGATAGTAATAAAATTTTTGATAAGGATGGTTCCATTGGGAATTTTGCCATTTGAGAGCCCAACTGAGTTAAATTCCCAGAATCATCTAATGCTTCAAGTGACCATAAATCGTACAAGGCAGAATTGATTGTTTCTTCAGGTGGAGGGTCCATGAAGGGAAATTTCAACAAGTCGCTGATGCCTAAGGATTTTAATAATAAAATTGTGTTTGAAAGATTTGTTCTCTGAATCTCGGGGATTGTTTCTGTATACATTTCAGCTTTTGAAGCTGTTTCAGTATACAAGCGATAAGCAACACCAGGTTCAGTTCTACCAGCTCTACCACTTCTTTGATTTGCATTTGCAAGAGATATAGGGGCAATTTGTAGAGTATCCATACCCATTTTAGGATTGTAAACTTTTATTTTGCAAAAGCCAGTGTCAACAACATATTTAATACCATCAACAGTTAAAGAGGTTTCAGCGATATTTGTTGCAATGACACATTTTCTTGTGTTGTTTTCTGATTTATTGAATATTTTGGCCTGTAAATCAGCGGGTAGTTGGGAATATATGGGCAAGATATCTAATGGAGGGGGATCATCCAATTCCATTAACTTTTCTTTTAGAACGTCGCATGTAGTCTCTATATCTTCCTGACCGGTCATAAATACTAGAATATCACCAGGACCAGAGCCTAAATGAATGGTCAATATTTGTTTTATGGCCATTTCAACATAATCAACAGAAGCAGATTTGGCGTAAAGGACGTCAACAGGAAAGGTACGACCAGGGATTGTAAATTGAGGGCAGTTGCCAAAGAATTTGGAAAATTTTTCAGCATTCATTGTAGCAGAGGTGATAATTAATTTTAGGTCCCTTCTTCTTTTTAAGATTTGTTTGAACAAACCCATTAATATATCAGTGTTTAAGGCTCTTTCATGAGCTTCGTCCATTATAATACAAGAGTAGTTGTCTAAATCTGGGTCTAATAGTGATTCTCTTAACAATATACCATCAGTCATGTATTTAATTTTTGTCAAGTTGGAAGTGCAATCTTCAAAACGAATAGCAAAACCAACTTCATTTCCTAAAGTGACATTCATTTCTTCGGATACTCTTTTTGCTACAGACATTGCAGCGACTCTACGTGGTTGAGTACAGCCTATGATGCCTCTGGATGTGTAGCCGTAATCATTTAAGAATTGTGTTAATTGGGTAGTTTTACCGGAACCAGTTTCACCTATTATGACAACTATTTGGTTATCATTTATAACTTGTAAAAGTTTATCCTTTACGGTGAAGATTGGTAATGAAAGTCTTTGAGATAGGATTTTTTGATGGTGATTGGGAGAAGAAGATTTTGTTAGAGAGGATAGAAATTTATTGTTGTTATTAATGTGCAATTGAGAATGAGAATCAGAGAGATTTGTGTTGTTTCTATTGTTTTCGCGATCTTGGATTCCAAGTACATTGCCTATATTTGTTCCGATGATTGTTGCATTGTTTTTATTCTGTCTTTGTTTTTCTCTCAAGGTTCTTCTTTCATTTACTAGGTAACTGCCTTTTTTGCAAAAGATAGCTAGATCTGATAGAGGATCTTTGAAGATGGAGATATTGAAATTGAATTGATCGAAGGATGTATTTAAATGTGATGATTTGAGAAAAGCCGGAAGGTTGATATGGACTTTCAAGTCAATGAGAGTATCATCGTTATCATCGAAATCGTCAAAGTTATTATTGATTGAAATTGATTTTTTGGATGATGAGTATATACCACTGTTAAAGATTCTTGAAGTTTCCCAGAGGTTTTGTTCTTTGAATTTTTTACTTTTCAGAATATTTTTCGTTTGATTTATTTGATTCGCTTTAGATTTGTGGTAATTGATTCTTCGTTTCATGAGAGATTGTGGATTTATATCGGAATTCAGATAAAATTCAGTGTTGACAGATGGATCAGCATCGTACCATTGACGATCAAACTGAATTGAATTGTCATTAGAGTCGTAGGAATCATTTATAGGATTTGTATTACCAGAAGCATCTCTGTTAGTTTCCAGGTTTTTGAAAATACAGTTTGATTGATTTTTGTTGTCCAGAGAACTGTTCTTATTTCGTAGATAAGCGTACTTGTTCTGCAATTTCTGCTTCAATTCGTTGCACTTTTGCTGGTTGGCATCAGAAACAACAGCCGGCGGGAGAGCACCAGACCTGGCATCGTCTTTGCTTGTCAGCAGCTTGTCAATGTTGTTTGTTGTCGAAACAGAGAGGTTCTCGTCGTTGAACAAGTCCAATCTGATCCTCTTGGAGCCCCTTCTACGCTGGTCTGTCCTGCGCAGAGACAATTTCTTTGGCTTCCTGAACACAATTTTGGTGTGTTGGTTTTCAGACATGATCTCTGAAGGCGTTGAATATTCTACTTCTGCTCCTGCTTCTGCTTCTTCTGCTTCCTCGACAGTAAAAAAGTGCCCTTCCTCATTCGCAAAAACAGGCACGTGCCAGATTACAGCGTGCCCTTCCATATGAGAAGCTGAGTAAGCACTGACTCAGCTGACAAATATCTTATCAATCAGCTGAGTCAGCGCTGAGTCACTACTGCTGACACAGCATTGACACAGCCCACGTGTGCGCTTTTTTGCGCAGGTCCGCTCTGGCGGGTTTAAATGCAAATGTAACGCCAAAACTGGTGCTTTTGTGTTTGCACCTGTTGTTTATTTCCTCCCAACGAGAAGCATCTTCTGCTGCCAGAGCCTCCCGACACTCCTCTGCCTCTGCTGCCTCTGCTTCCCAGACCCTGTTTTCTATGCTCTGCTTCTTCTACACTGTGCCCTTTTAAGAGACGCTTGATATTCCACTGGCTTCTGTTTGCTCGCAACTTTATTTACTTGCTCTGCGATATATTGGTTATTATCTGTTTTCTAACCGTAGCAAGACCAGTTTAGACAATAGAGTTTATTATGAGTTATGACTTCCGATGATTCTCACACAACCACTCACACAATTGATCCAGCTGCCCTCGACCATCTCTTCAACACACTCAACATTTCTGCTCCAACCAACACCTCCTCTGATACTCCAAATGATACTACGACCCACATCTCCAATATTTT
Organism: Ascoidea tarda (nom. inval.); assembly: GCA_030560485.1. Classification (NCBI taxonomy): domain Eukaryota; kingdom Fungi; phylum Ascomycota; class Saccharomycetes; order Ascoideales; family Ascoideaceae; genus Ascoidea; species Ascoidea tarda (nom. inval.). The sequence goes on along the minus strand of JAKTTS010000241.1, from coordinate 9,519 downwards.
CAATCTCAGCAACCTCAATTACAGCTGCATAACGATAACAGACCACTTGCCTCCCGACCTCATCAGATCTCTATGGTTGATCCAAAATCTAAATTTGTCCTTCGAAAAAAGACAGTCTTTGTTGAACGATAAGCTCATCGAATTCAAGTCTCTCATTGAATTCGAATCAAATTTGAATTTGTCCATCTTTAACCGAAACAGAAGCAAACTCACCTCCTCCTCTTCCTCCTCTAACAACAACACTAATAATAATATCCACATTGTTCATAAAAAGACAAAACTAATATGGGAAATCAAATCTTTGATAAACAATTTAAAACTCATAAACTATGAATCGCAAAAGGAATCAATTAAATTTAAATCTCTACTAACCTTTTCTTCAAACTACTTAAATAACTCAATCTATACTTTAATCAATCATTATTACTCAATTTTAAAACTATCTATATCTAAAAATTTATCTAATAAAAACTTGTCATCTAAAAATAAAAATCAACTTAAAAACACAAAAAACAATAAAATCATTAAGATCATCAACAACTTTAGTATCACTAACAAAAACAATTTCAAAAATAATTACACAAACGATTTATTATTCAGTGACTATATAATTAATTCCAACATAAATGACAATGATACCATTAATGACAATAATGACCACAACAACAACAACAATAAAGAAAATACTCTCAATTTCAATTCTCATGATACGTTTTTCAAAGATTTACTCAAATCTTCAAATCAGAACTTATTCTCCTTTGTTAACGACTTCAAAAGTTTCGACATTCATCTGGATAACAATTTACTAAAAAAAAATGAAATTCTAAAAAAATCTTCTAAATCTCAAAAATTGCCAAAACTAAAAATTAAAATTCCTCCTCTGTCTTCCATTAACGACTCTCTTATAAATACTTCCACATTTATTCCAAACTCCCCTTCTATAAATATCACCAACCAATCTCAAGAATCCCCCAAATTACCCACTATAACATCTCTCATATCAAATGATAAACAGCGACCAAGATTAACATTTAAATTACCAATTCCCAAATCTCTTTCCTCTCCTCTAAATCTCCCATCAAACAACATCATCGATAACGATAATGATGATGATATCGAAAATGGTTTCATTTCTCAGAATCAAAACCAGACTTCTCTCTCAAACAACAACTCCTCATCTCAAAGATCTCGAAGACCTCAAAGAAATCTGAAAAAGCAATACAGCAACCAATTTATAGTACCGAGAATAGCTTCAAGATTAAGAAGTAATACGCTTTTCGATAACTCTAATATACAAGGTTTAACTAGATTAAGAAAAGAAAGAACAAAAAAACAATCAAATAATCACAATCAAAATCATAATTATATTCACTTTTCAGTTTCTGAATCCCCACTTCTAAACGGATTTCCCGATAAAATTATAAATCAAGATCAACCTGTTAATAAAGAAAAAGATGACATTCATAGTTCAAATGAAAAGGAAAAAAGCCCTCTTCTAACTCAAGAAATTGACCAGAAAACATTCAATACAATTGAAAATGGAAATGAAAAGCAAACTAATGGATATTCAAATACAAATCAAATAAATAATCAAATAAATAATCAAATAAATAATCAACCAAATGACCAACAAAATGACCAACAAAATGACCAACAAAATGACCAACCAAATAATCAGCCGAATAAACATTCAATTCAAGATAACATCCTTCAGGAAAATATAAAAACTGAAACAATTTCAAAAAATTTGAATGCCAATCAAAAAGAAAAACCAAAAAGAAGAAAACAACACAGAAATAGCTTTCTTAACACTAATAACATAATACCTTTAAATGACTTCAATAGCAGAAGAGCTTTTAGGTCTTCTTCGATATTTACTCCAGTTAATAATAAAAATATTAGGAATGGAGTTAAAAAAAATGAGAATTTGCTCAAGTTTGATAAAAGAAAAAAATATACTGAACATGAATCAGTAAACGAAAAACAAATGGAAACGGAAATAGAAATAGATACCTTTGAAAGTAAAAAAGTTAAGAAAGAAAAATTAGAAAATAGTTTTAACCAGAAAAACGAATTTATTAGAAGACGGTCCCAAAGAGTCTTTCTTTTGGATAAAATCAAAGAAGATCAGCTGAAAGAAAAGGAAATTAACACTAAAAATACAAATTCTAATCAAGAAAAAGCAGAAAAAAAAGAAAATAACACCTTTAAAAATTCAAAAAATTCAAAAAAACCAAAGAGAACAAAAGAACACAAAAATAAAGATGTAGAAGAAGAGAGATATTGCTATTGCAACGATGTTTCTTATGGTCCAATGATTGGATGTGACAACGATTCATGCAAATATGGATGGTTTCATTATCCATGTATTAATATGCTACGAGCACCATCAGCTTTAAAAAAATGGTATTGTCCTACTTGCAGAGAGGAATTCGATAAAAAGGAAGAACAGAAAAAAAACAAAAAACAGATAATAAATAATAATAAAATTGGAAAAAATGGAAAAAAGAAGCCGGGGAATGTTCAAAGAGTTGTTAGAAACATAAAAAAACCACACATCAACTGGGGACATAAAAAGGTAACAAAAGTATTCAATTGCACACCAAATGGGTTTAGAGTTGCTAAAGAAGACAAATGCACTTCCAACAATATGGCAGGAAGAAAGAAACCAGGCCCCAGAAAACGTAGATCTTTGAGAGGATATGGAAGACTCTTAAAAGAATTGGAGCCTTACAACGTAGCAGGTGCTAAAGATGTGACACCAATTGAAGTTCAAAATGAAGTTTCAGAGAAACTTCACGAGGCTGAAGAGCTATTACAACAGGATGTTTTTAACGAGGTCCTAAGTGAGCTTGCAGATAGCGAAATGTCTATTATGAAACCCAGGAAAGCGAGAAAGAAAAGAATTTTAAAAGAACTTGAAGCTTTTAATGCCGATGGAGAACAGGAGGCCAATGCATTTGGACTGTCTCCTACATTTCCTACCAGAGAGCTCAGAAACCACAAATCAAAAGAGATGCTGGAATTTCCTGACGAGACCAGTTTAATTGACACTTCAATTAGCGATGGAAATTATTTATTAAAACCAGTAAACGAAAAACATGGCAAACACAATAAGGAGGAAATTCCATTGAACATGGGAAAAAGAAAAAGAGAAGATGAGAATAGTCTATTTATAACCAAGCGACGCCAGTTGCGTTCTTCATTTGTTCCAAGATCTTAGATATGGAAACATAATTAGTTTTTTTTATTTTTTAGGGATTTGATTCAATTTTTGTTAACTTATTTAATTTTTGTACAATAGGAATGCCATTTTATAGAGCTGTGGATGAAATAAATCAATATGGGATGCTGGTGCTGAGTGATTCGGTGCACATTGTCAACAGCTGAGAGTGTTTCTTCCCTGTTGTTTGTGCTGCTTCTTTTGCTTCTTCTTTCGCTTCTTCTTCTGCTGTTTGTGCTGCTTCTGCTTCCGGTGGCGTTACCCGGCCACAGAGTCCACGACCTTTTTATCGTGCCAATTTCAGCACCAGAAGAAATTTCCATCGAAGAACAATGCCCAAAAAGACCAGAGAAAACAGAGAAACAACAGCTTCTGCTGCCAAATCCACTCCAACAGCTGCCCCAGACTCCTCTGCCCCCCTCAGAAGGAAACCTAGGCCCAAAGCTCCCACTGGCGTTGCGAAACAAGAAGCTGCAAATGCCACTTTGAAGCATCCAAGCAAAAAGAAATTCTCTTTAACCAACATTTGGATTGCTGGTGCTTGTTTGAAAATACTTCTTTTCACTGCTTACTATTCCACTGATTTTGATGTTCATCGCAATTGGCTAGCAATAACTCACAATCTACCCTTGAAAGACTGGTATTTGGAGCACACGTCGCAGTGGACTTTAGACTATCCTCCATTTTTTGCATATTTTGAATGGGCTTTATCTCAGTTTGTTCCCCAAATTGTTAAAGACGATGGTTGTTTGTCAATTGTGGAAGTTGGCAACTTTTCTGTTCCAACTGTTTATTTTCAGAGGTCGACTGTAATTGTCTCCGAAATCTTGTTGTTTTTAAGTCTACAATGGTACATTAACTTATCAGAATTGAAGGAAAAACAGAAAAGCTTCGTTGTGGCAAGTTCCATAGTTCTATCGCCAGGTTTCTTGATAGTAGACCATATTCATTTTCAATACAATGGCCTTTTATTTGGTCTACTAATTTGCTCCATTGTATCTGCAAAAAATCAAAAATTCTTGCAATGTGGTTTCTTTTTCGCTGTTTCTTTATGTTTTAAACACATTTTTTTATATTTAGCTCCGGCTTTTTTCGTTTTTCTACTTCGTTCATGTTTAAATATCGAAAATACTAAAAACTTGAAAAGTTTGAAAAAAAGAAAGTGTTCTAATCTTGAATTATTGTTCAAACTAATAAACTGGAAAAGACTCTTTGGCTTAGCTATAATTGTAATCTTTATTTTCACACTTTCTTTTGGTCCTTTTGTTTACTATGGTGTTGCAAATAACTTATTTAGAAGATTGTTTCCATTTTCAAGAGGTCTTACTCATGCCTATTGGGCACCAAACATCTGGGCAATTTACTCATTTATCGACAGGCTTTTAATCCAATTATGTTTAAATGTTCCAATTGCTCCAAAAATACTAAATAAACTAGGCTTTGCTGAATCTACCACATCAGTTCAATCAATCAAGTCTTTAATGCTAAACTCCTCATCAACCAAAGGTTTAGTACAAGATATAGAATTTGTCATATTGCCAAATGTCCCTCCAAGCTTAACCTTTTTTTTAACCATCTTCTACTTTTTTTTTTCTTTCATTCCTTTGTTTATAAAACCGACTTTCAACAGATTCATTGGCTGCTTGACATTGTGTGGCTATTCTTCCTTTTTATTCGGTTGGCATGTTCATGAAAAAGCAGTATTACTCATTATCATCCCCTACTCTTTTTTGGTCATTAAAGACAAAAGACTACTATTAACATTTAATCTACTAATATCTGCAGGCTATGTCTCATTGTTCCCTCTACTAATCAAATCCAATGAATGGGTCATAAAAGTACTTTATACTTATGTTTGGTTGCTAATTTTTTATAAATCTTTCGATGAGATTTGTTCTTCAAACTCCTCATTGATAACAAGACGGATATTTTATTTAGATCGACTGATATTGATATACATAATCGGTTTCATTCCCTTGGTTTTGATCTGCTCATTTCTAGACATCTTTGCAATTAAGATACCCATTATTAAAAAGCTAGAATTTTTAAGATTGATGGTTTACAGCGTCTATTGTTCAGTCGGAATTATCAGCAGTTGGTGTGCTTTGAATTGGTTGTACTTTCTTGATGAAAGTTTGTGGAACTAAATAGCATTCACAGTAGATTTTTGAATAGCAATTCCCCCATTATATCTATACATGTATACCACAACCACTCAATCCAAAATGTACACTCATTTTCGAGGAATACGAACAAAAGGTGAAGGCAAGGGATGCTTATTGGGATCATCATAATCATCTTCAGTGTAATTCACAAGACTCGCTAGAACGTACTGTCAGTAGAAGATTCACCAAAAAAAAAGAGCTTTGCAAACAAGACAAAACATACTTGTAGCCAACGACACCAACCTGGTGATTTCCACCCAGTTGTTTAGCACATATTCAACAGCTATCGAAACAATTTCTTGTTAGTAAATCCAAGTTCCCTCAACCACAACAACCCTTCTTCAGATACTTGCCTTCTGTTCCCTTTCCAATGTCCTCAAGCTGGCTCTCGATGGTCGACACTTTTGTCTCTAGTCGAGTTGCAACAGCTGCCATTTCGCTGAACACCCTTTCTTCAAGCTCCTTCTCTTGAATAAGCTCATCGATTGACACCCCATTCAAACTGTTCATTATGTTCTGTTTCACTGCTTTTCTTCTTCCTTTCTTCTCTTCTCGTTCTTTTCCCTCTCTTTTGATCTGGAAAAAAAGCGTCCAAAACGGAAATCGTAAACAAAACGAACATAAACACAAAACAGAACAATCTTCTTCTTCTTCAAACCAAAGCCAAATCCAAATTGCTGTCAGAACTCCAGCTTATTTTCCTCCATTTTTGTATCACAGGCTGGAGCGAGCTTTTTTCTGTTCATTGTTCCTTCCTATCTCTTTTTTGCCTTCTGTTCTTGCTAATGTCATGCTGCTATTATGGCCAACTTTTCGCCTAATCACAACGATAATAGCATAAACAGTGATAGTGATAACCATCAACATATAACTCTTGCTCTAAACAATAAAGAATTGGCCAAAAGAAACTCGTTGATGATGGCAAGGATAACAAATCTTGAAAACAAAATATCCGAATTGATTGCTGAGAATATGGAATTGAGAAAAAATATAATCGAAAAGGAATCTGAAAAGAAAAATTGGCTTGATGATAAATTGTCTACAATCGAAGAAGGTGTAAATGAAAAATTTATCGAAATGTAACAAATATTCCAAAATATGAGGTCTACAGAAGGCTTGCCATCTTTAAATTTGTCGGCTTTCAATAATCTAAATGCTTTAAATCTAATAAATGCTTTCAGTCCATCCAATATTAGCGTCACCGAAAGAAAGAGAAAATCTTCAAGAAGAAAATCCATATATATACCAAGGAATATAGAAAATGATTCAGATTTTGATAACACTATTGAAAAGATAAACGATACCACCACTAAATCTCAAATTGACAAAAAAATTGAGAAAGAAGACATTGAAGATCTGAAAATTTCTGTTCATAATCTGAAAATTAATTCATCTCAATCTCAAAATGAAAATGAAGACAATAATCATCCCCATATTTTACTCGCAGATAATAACAATAATCAGAATAAAAATGAACATTCAATTAAAACTCAGTCCTCTATTTTATCTGTATCATTTAAAGAAGATACAATTACTAATGGTGAAATTAATCAAGACACTAAATCAAATAATGATGTGATCACAGTTGATAATACGTCTCATTTCAACTATACAGCAAACACCAACAACTCAATGTTAACTAATATAATAACAATTAGCGATGATGAGGATGAATTTGTAAATGATAATAATAAGACAAATATCAATCATAATATAACAAACACCAATAATAGTTATCATAATAACGAAAATTTAAAAAAAAGTACCAAAACCAAAAACTTGGAAATAAATTCGATTATTGATAGTGATAGTGATAATGATATTGACGTTGATAGTGATGATGAAATCAATATTAATAACAATATATTAAAAACTAGAGATATAGTAGATTCACCAGTGAAAAATCAATATTTTGATAACTTGCTTCTGAGTAAATATAAAAGCTCTGGGTTTCCTAAATTTTCTGTTTACGAAGAGAAATCAAGCTCAGATTCGTCCACCTCTACTTTGGAAATTGTAGAAAATACTACTGTTGGTATAAGTAATGATATTAAATACTGTAAGCTTGATAATAAGGAAAATAGAATGTTGTTCGGTTTAGATATAGAAGCAAACTCTACTTCAATTTCCGTTTCTAAAGAAATAGAAGAGAAAAAAAGTCAAAAAATTCAAAATTCAAAATTCAACAATTATTTTATTGACAAAAAAGCTATAAAACAATTGTCAATTAATAAAAAAGAAAAAAAAACTGAAATTGATTTTAATAAACATTCAGAAATTAATGATAAACGAAAATCAAAATTAAAATTAAAATCAAATTCAAATTCAAATTCAAATTCAAATTCAAATTCAAAAATAAAATCTTCAAATCAAGACAATGATATCCTTATTAAAGATCAGAAAAAAAGCATAAGAGCAAAACAAAATCCTCCTTTAATAAATTTGAATAATAATTCTCAAAGCAAACGAAATAAACAGTTCCAAGAAACCACTGATTTTTCTAGTCGGAGGAGAACTAGAGGAAAATCTATAAACTATACATTGCCTTCATTAAGAGCAAAAATGAGAAGACCCGATCCTCTTGAGAAAGACAATGAAAAAATTCAAGTAAAAAGAGAGAAAACCTCGAGAAAAAACTCAGAAATAATAACATTAGTAGAGGATAGTGGTTTTCAAGAGGAAATAATATTGACTAGTTTGCCCAAAAAAAGAAAAGCATTAACTGATCTTTCAAAAAATAAAAATATTTCAAAGACAGAAATCAAAAAATCGAGCCCCATGGATATATTTGATTATACAGATGATGCTGAAAGATTAGCATTCCCAAGTAAAAAAATCAGGACAGTGTCAAAAACTGGGCCAGAAGTAAAACGTAAAAAAAAAAGACGAAGCACTTTAATAATATAGTTTTAATTTCTTTTCTGCTTTCGTAATAATGCAATCTATTTTATTCAATTCTCTTATATTATCTATTTAATTTATTTTCAGAATATGTATTCTTCAATCTATAGTATTCTCAATGATTTTCAAAAAAAATTCAGTTTGAAAATTACTAAATATTTCATGTACAAACCCATAATAAACAGTTTTTAAACACTCATGTTCATTGAAATTTTTGGGTAAGGCTTGTAATCAACTAGTTCAAAATCTTCAAACTTGAAATCATCAATATCATCTACTTTTCTTTTTATTATAAGTTTGGGAAAGGTTCTGGGCACTCTTTTCAATTGTTCGCTAATTGCATCAATATGGTCATTATAAACATGGGCATCACCCATTGTATGTATAAAAGTTCCACAGTCCATATCACACACCATTGCTATTAATTTTGTTAATAAAGTGTATGATGCAATATTAAAAGGCACACCAAGTCCCATATCACAAGATCTCTGGTAGAGTAGACAGTTTAATTTGGGTTTAGAACCTTCAGAAGGAAAATTAACATAAAATTGGCTGAAAACATGGCATGGTGGTAAAGCCATCTTTGGAAAATCTGGTGGGTTCCAAGCAGACATTATAATTCTTCTATCATAAGGATTGTTTTTCAATTTCCATATCACATCAGCCAACTGGTCAATACCTTTCCCGCTGTAATCTGTGTCGCAATCGGTATATTCAGCACCAAAATGTCTCCATTGGAACCCATAAACAGGCCCAAGGTCCCCTTCTCTATTATTTTTAAGACCAATTTTATCAAGATATTCACGAGAACCATTCCCTTCCCAAATTTTTACTCCTTTTTCGGATAACTTTTTACCATCAGTGCATCCATTAATAAACCACAATAGCTCATGAATTATCCCTTTTAAAAACACTCTTTTTGTTGTTAATAACGGGAAGTTGTCATTTGATAAGTCAAAACGAAGCTGTGGAGGTGCAAACAATGATTTTGTTCCAGTTCCAGTTCTATCTGGTCTGGTTTCGCCATTGTCAATAATGTCTTGACAAAGATCAAGATAGGCTTGCTCTTCTCTGTTACTTGCTGGAATGTCTTCTGCTGTCATCTTCAATTCTCTGGCTACGATAATCTACAGCATTTTAGCTCTTGTATTGAATCAAAAACGCCAAATCCTTTTACATCGAAACAAAACGCGTTTTTTTTTTGACGTGTATTAAAACCAGCGTATTTAC
>JAKTTS010000240.1:0-22957 GCA_030560485.1 Ascoidea tarda (nom. inval.) | reverse complement strand
GGAGATTGAGCTTTTCACATAAGATCCCATACCATTTTTTGCTATTAGTAAAGCGCTGTGTCCATCTTTGATGTATCTCATTTTTATAAGATTCCATTAGTTGTTGAAATCTATAAACGGAAAAACAAATTTAATTTGAATTCTCACTCAAAATATTGCTTATTTGAAGTGAATAGCACCAATCTCAAAACAAAAAATTACCAAAGCTCGCATATCATTCGCTTCAATTCACTGCATTCAATACGATCAATAACACGATGCTTTTATTATAACCATTGGTGCTTTCAACAGTAAAAAATCTCTTTTTTTCACTCATGATAATTATCCTGATTATTTGAAACCTTCTGTTGTGCTCTATGGAAAATCTCTGCCTGAAAGGCCTCATGCATCTGCTGATTCTAATTTTGCTCAGGAGATTGATTTGTTGGTAGCTGCTGAAACTTCCTAGGTCTTTTTCTCTTTGAAAATTTACCTTCAAAAGTTAGTGAATTCTGTCAAAAAGTCCAAAACCCATTCTTAAAATTGTTAGGAATTGTTTGGTATTATTTAAATTCCTTGTCATTTGGTGTGCTATTTTAAATTTCTACTCTTCTCCTTTTATTGTTATTGTTTTTGGGCTGACTTACATTTGGAATATCTTAAAAAAACAGTGACATTTTTAAAAATGTTAAAAATTTTAAAATTTTAAAATTACTTAATATTAACTGTTAAAGCTTATTAATGTTTTTCGAATTATTTGAACTTTCTGATAATTGTTTTAGAATATGAAAAGTATGTGTTTCATCTGAATTTTCAAAGAAATACCTTAAATTTTTGCAGTAATTTAATAATCAAAACTTGAATAGATAAAAGTCATCAAAATAGATCTTTAAACAAGACTGATAATTACAAGGAGACAGATGAATTGATGTTGAATTTCGAAATAGTACTTTTGATGCACAAAACTTAACTAAACTATTATCTGATAAAGTGAATAATCATACTCTATCAATTGTTAACCAAAAGAATATCATATTTATCAACTTAATCAGCATTATGTGACCAAAATGTTGGCATGATGGTATCGGTTCTTGAACTTTCATTTTGGGAAGTAAATTAATGATTCCCTTAATTAGACAAGGAATATAAGTTGTATGGATAATATAGTGATGAATAGGATATGAATAGGATATGAACGGGATAAAAAAAGAATGTCCATTTCATTTAAACAGTAACTTGTGCCGTCAATCAAGGACATTCTTGAAGACAAATTAATGAAAATAATTTTTTATTCAACTCGGATATCTTTTCAGGAGACTAAAACAGTCATATAGGACATTACATATCAAAATCCTCTCTTGCATGGAACCCCAGTATGTTGATTTAATTGTCTTATATTAATGTATGATTATCTTATTCATTGTAGATAAGCTATTGAATAAGGGATGTTGTGCTAAAATACCTGCATTTACATGTGCTGAATGCTCGATTTAATTTACTTTTTAACCAAAAAATCTATTCTATCACGATATTTTTGTTTGATTGGAATTTTACTCATGTTATTTTGTGATTTTAATGAGATTTGACGATGTTTTTTTTCATTTTAAAAATTCAAAAGGTTCAATCTCCAAAATATTTGAAACCATGGTTGGAAAGCATCAAAGCATGAGGCGTGATTATCAGTATTGGAAATTACTATTGTGCTTTTCATTCGAAAATTTGCAAAAACCAGGTTGCCTATCAGTATTAATTCGTTTCCTGTCGCTGTTATCGATAAGCGTCATATGAAAAAATGACAATTTCTTAATATTGTGCGTGCTGTTTTTTTTGTTTTTGGAAGATCATGTCAAATAAAATCTGAGTTTAGAGCAATCACATTCTATTTTATTTTCAAATGCCTTAGAACATTATATGCCAAGTTCATGAAACAATTAATGCGAAACTTCAAGATTGTCTGGAATAATAAAGCATCAATACATGGAATATTCTTAAAATATTTGAATAGTAACATATAACCACTGCTTTTGTTAGTCATCATTAGGAAACCATCCAAGATGCACCACAATTATTTACGTTCTGCTGCCATATACACAGAGGTGACCATAATGACCACACAAATTACACCTATTGCTTCTGCTCAATTACACCTATTATTTCTGCTCAATTTCAACACTTCCATCCAACTCCATTTGAGCAGCTTCACAAATCCAAAACTAAGCAGCAACTACGCCACTGGAAGCAATCTCGGAAGTGAAACAGACCCCTGCTCTAGACCCCATATTTGAGCGCGTCCAAGGGGGTGTGGCTAACCAGACCTCTGGTGACATCTCGGCGCTATAAAAAGAGAGAGAGAAAGAGCTGAGATGAGAAGAGAAAACAGAAGAGTTTTGGTGGGAAAATACACTGTTTGCACCCAAATCATCGAGATATGTATTCCCTAGTGCTTTGTTCAAAGGTTAGAGCCGCCACTTGTTTCAAGGGCTCCAGTTTGGTATCAGGCTGCAGAGCTTTTTCGTCCAGTTTCAGTAGGTTCACTGAGAGCGATGGGTCTGGCACAGGTATTGTGTTTATGAACATGGGTGGGCCTACAGAGAGTAAAGACACTCCTGAGTTTTTGACAAGGTTGTTTGCTGATGACGATATCATCAAGTTGGGTCCCTTTCAGCCCTGGGTTGCAAAATTCATTGTCAAAAGAAGAGCTCCCAAGATCATTGAACACTACAATGAGATTGGTGGTGGTTCGCCAATTCTTAAATGGTCGTCTTATCAGAATGAGCAGCTATGCAAAATACTAGACCAGACAAATCCTCAGTCTGCTCCTCACAAACCATATGTGGCCTTCAGATACGCCAATCCGTTGTTTGAAGAAACTATTCCACAAATGATTAAGGATGGTGTTAAAAAGGCTGTAGCGTTTTCTCAGTACCCTCAGTTTAGTTACGCCACCACTGGTTCAAGCATCAATGATTTGTATAGACAATCCAAAAAATACGATCCTTCAGAATCCATTTCCTGGTCTATTATTGATAGATGGCCTGACCATCCTTTGCTATCAAAGACCTTTGCAAATCACATCACTGATAAGCTAACTGAATTTGAAAATGAAGGTGTTGACACAAAAAACGTTGCAATTATTTTTTCTGCTCACTCATTGCCCCTTTACACTGTAAACAAAGGCGACTCCTACCCAGCTGAAGTTGCTGCTACTGTCTATAGTGTCATGAAGCAATTGAACTTTAGTAACCCATACAGATTAACATGGCAGTCCAAAGTTGGTCCTGTTCCTTGGTTGGCTCCAAAGACTGACAAAATCGTGAACCAGCTACACAAGATTTACGACGGTGTTATAATCGTCCCAATTGCCTTCACTTCCGATCACATTGAAACGCTACACGAATTGGATATTGAGTTAAAAGAAGAATTGAAATACCCAGACAAAGTGAAGAGAGCTGAGTCTCTCAATGGAGATCCTCTATTCATCGAGTGTCTCGCCGACATAACCAAGACACACTTGGATGGATTGGACAACAGCACTGGCTCGAACAACAACCTCAAGAGATACTCCAACCAGTTAGAATTGGACTATCATTTCTTCCAGTCTGAATCCAAAAACATTTTCAACCATGTTTCTGAGCTCTTCAAGCCCATCAAGTCCCTCAAGTGATCACCACTTAAATGCTACTTTATAGATTCAGCTCTTTTGTGCTTTCCGCTGTTTTTTTCTCCTTTCCCTATACATATCTCGTCATCCCTGTAAATTTCAGTTGGTATCTCTCAAATCAATTGAGTGCTATAAATACACAATAACTATAAAAGAAACCACCCTTCCTCTTTTTTTGCCACTTGGTTTAATTTGTCTTTATAATCTTTGTAAATTGTCACTCGCAGTTCCTATATTTTTTGTATACAGTATAATCAATTGATTAAAACCCTTTATCGTTGATCAATCACCAATCAATTACCTACTCTGATGTCAATCAATCCATCTACTATGGACGAATCATTGTATAAAATCAACAACCAAATCGATAATCCAGTTGATAATCCAGTTGATAATCCAGTTGATAATCCAGTTGATAATCCAGTTGATAATCCAGTTGATAATCCAGTTGATAATCCAGTTGATAATCCAGTTGATAATCCAGTTGATAATCCAGTTGATAATCCAGTTGATAATCCAGTTGATAATCCAGTTGATAATCCAGTCGATGATCAGACTAACGAATCTCAAAATGAAAGTCCCAAGAAAACTGAAATCAATCGAGAAAACTACTTGAGTTTATATTTTAATTCAATTCTAAACCAAATCTACGCTGTTTATACTCCAGAACAAATCCAAGCATCGTTATACTTTGTTTTTTTTAGTGTTGTCTTCTTCTTCTTAAATTTATACCTTTTTGCTAAAGAAACTCTTGGTATCTTCATCGAATCCTTTTCACATTATCTAGTTGCTACTTTCAATGCCTTAAATATTTCTTTAGGTTTTCCATCACCCTTTAAAATTTCAAGTTTATTGTCAATCCCAAAAATCTTGAGTTTCCTCAATCCTTCAAATATCTCTTCTAATTTCTCAAAGGATTCTTTAAATCACTTTTTAACCAATGTATATTCTCTTCATTCGAATTTGGTCGAAGCAATAACCTCTCAATTTTTGGCCACTATTGTTCCATTGAACTATATCTCTGTTCAAAAGGCCTTACTACCAACTTCTGATAATTCCCTTCCAAACCATATTTCCATCATCCTATCAAAAAACAAAAGAGTCGCCTCTCCTCCTGATGATATCCAAGACCCTAAAATGAATTCAAGTGGCAATTGGACTATCCCTGAAACTCCAGAAAACTTGAAGGCTGCTTATTCAAATTATAACCATTTTGTAGCTGAATCGGAATTCAAAGCTTCAGAAAAAATCAGAATCCTAACTGAAACCGCAACAATAGCATCTTGGTGTTCTGCTTTAAAAATAAAAACGCTATCAATTTACGAGCAATCTGGTGACGCTTGGGAAAACGTTGATCATGTTTCCAATGTAATTGCCGCCGATTTAAAAGCTTTATATGGTAAATCAAAACATCCCTCTGTTAAAATCATTAATTTCAATTCTGGAGAAACATATTTCATTCTTCCTGATGCTGGCGTAACTCCTGCTCCAACTGCAAATTATAATCGATCTACAACTAAAAACGAAAATGAAAATGAAAACAGAAACGAAAATGAAAACAAAAATGAAAATGAAAATGAAAATGAGAAAGAGAACGAAAAATCAAATTCTCCACAAATTTCTATTTCTGATTTAATTTTCACTGAATTAACTTTAATCTTGTTATCAAAAAAAGATGGAATGGAACACTTTGCTACCTTCACAAGAAGTTTAATTAACCAAAACATATCTTCTGAAGCAAAAGTCGATCAATTAATTAACTCTGAAATCAATCGTTATAGAAATATTAAACCTGATATTATTCTTAAACCAAATCCCAACAGACGTAATTTTCCAAATTCTTTATTAAATTTCCCTCTAATTACTGATGATACAAAAACTCTTTTTTATGCAAGAAATGAAAATTTGACTTTTAACTTTTTCATTAGGGGCATTAGATATTACTTAAAAGCTAATAATGATCAAGAATAAAGAAACTTCGTTTCAAATGAAAAAAAAAAATATATCATAAATTATTCTTTGCTATTCTTTGCTATTATTTACTATTCTTATTAATTTTTTTTCAGATTTTATAAAATTTTATTTTGTTATATATCTATAGATGATATTTCTTTATATAATTGTATTACATATGCTATCTAAGTCACTTTTACATTCTCATATCTTCATTTGCTACTATTTATAATTTTTTCTTTCTTCTCATATATCAGGTATTGAATTATGATAATGAACCCAAATATCTCCATAAAAGTTGTATAATAGCTTGTCTGTTTCTTTAATATACACAATTTTCCCCTTTTCTTCAGAATTCTTTTCATCACCATTAATTAGATCATACGCACACCAAAGATAACTTTTACATCTTTTAGT
Source organism: Ascoidea tarda (nom. inval.) (assembly GCA_030560485.1). NCBI lineage: Eukaryota > Fungi > Ascomycota > Saccharomycetes > Ascoideales > Ascoideaceae > Ascoidea > Ascoidea tarda (nom. inval.). The sequence goes on along the minus strand of JAKTTS010000240.1, from coordinate 16,947 downwards.
TTTTATCCAGCTGGTGCTTGGCTCATAATGATCTTGTGTATTTATATAAACTTCATCCTTAATACCACTTGCTGGAATTAAGAATGTGTCAATTCTTAATGGGTCAGTATAATATTTAATTAAAGTAAAAGGATCATCTTTTTGAATATCAGTGTTATTTTCAAGAGAGCCGGATTCTATTTCATACTGAAAATCAACTTCCCAGCTATTCCAATTTTTGCAATTTAGAAATCCCGAATTGAACCACAATAAAGTAGCGTTATCATCAGATATATGACCTGGATGAGTTGAACATAATTCATTTGCTTTTATTTTTGAAAAGTCATTTGTTGTTGGAGATAATTTACCAACAGAAACTGCATAATTTTTATTAAACTGGAATTGATCGTTACCAACGATCAATTGGCTTAACCAGTATAATTCCTTTTCACCATGAATGTTGGCAGCAATCGGTCTCCAGAATTGTAAAACTAATGATAATAAGATTCCGTTAAAATATTTATATTTGTCAAGCACTACTATCCCACTTTCCATGTCGTGATTAAAACTCGGGTTACCTAAGATTCTTGAAAAATTATAATTGATTTGATTGAAATTGAAAAAATGAGTATCATTATAATTGGGAAATAAATTTAAAAAGAATTTTTTAGTATTGATTGGAAATTTGTGATTCAATTCACGATCTCTAAAAAAATACGATTTGGAGGATTTATATTGATTTGATTCAAAAAACAAATCAGGATTAATTAAAAGAATTGTGTCGGTATCTATTAATATTACTTCTTTAAAAGAGGAAAAAAATAAAGCCAATAGTTTATTTGAAAAAGACTCGAAATAATTCAAAAACTGTTTTTGAATTGAAACTGAAATATCAACAAAATGAATTACTTGTTTTGGAAATTTATGAATTGGAATTCTATCATAGTCTTTATAATTTAATTTGTCAAAAATGATATTCCGAATTTTGTTAAATGATCTGTTTATTTTAGGGTTATTAATTGGAATGAGATTATTGGATCGAGCAATTTTTTTCAATTCCAATTGATTGAATAAAGAAAAATCGTTCTTATGAATAATTTGAATTGGCAATTGATTTCCCAATAATCGCAACAATGCAATTAAGCCAGCCAATTGAGGAAGATGAGAATCCTTGGCAGATATTACTATTCCTCTTTTTGCATAAGAATTTTTATAGTTTCTTAGATAGCATAGATTTTTATTTGAATTGGAAAGAGAATTTTGAGGGTTTTTTGAGTTGATTTGATTATAATTGAAAAAAACTTCATTATTTTCATCGCCAAAATCTGGAACAGCATTGTATTTTAAAAAAGGGAATAATAAATTTTCTGCATTTGAAAAACATAAACTATCTAAAGTTGAATCGATTTTTTTTTGGTCTAAAAAACATTTATTGAATATTTTATAATGATTGATTGAATATTTGATTTGGTCTTCAAAAATTTTGTTAATGTTTCTTTTATGTTGCAAAGTTTTATTAAATTGATCGATTTCAATTTGAGATATAGTTTCACCGGTTGTCTCAATAATCTTTGAGAATTCATCTGAAAACAGTTGTGAATAATTCTGTTTGAAAATACTGGTGAAATAAAACTCATCTTCAAAAGTGTCAAACTTCCAGTTGGATTCTGGTAATAAATATTTAAAATAATGATAGCATTTATCACGCAATTGAGAATTCAAAAACTGGTTTTGGTCCAATTGGTATATTAGATCATAGGGATTCAAAGAGATTGATGATTTGAAATCTATCTCGTCTCTATGCTTTTGGTATATCTTTGCCCAATCCACATCAGGGAGAGGTTTCTCGTAAGCAAAAGTGTCATCAGCATCATTAACATCAGCATTCGCTTCCTTGTTGAAAGCACCTTCATCATCGTCGTAAGTAGAGTCGTCTTCGGTGTCCCGGCTAAAAACAGACAGCAGCCACACAGCAACAGCCACAAAGAGACAAACAGCCCAACACACCCTGAACCATCTGCGATGCACCACTCTGATTCTGGGCCACATTATCTGCATTTCTCCAGCTCCTTCTCCAGCTTCCTCACAAGCACCATGTTCAGCACTCTCCAAAGCCTGCTCCACATCGCTGGATCCGACGGTCTCCCGCTGCGGGTTCCAGCGGAGCGGGTGTTATCTTTTCCGACTCGCGCATCTCCGCCCCCGGCAACTGGGGTATAAATAGAGGCACTTGTTCTGATGTTGCTCAGCTTATCAGAGCAAAGCTGCTGCTGTTTCTTCTGTTGAATCGTTATCAAGTGCAAAACGCGAGAAGATCTGTTTGTTCTGGTTCTCTTCTTCCACAATGGTAGAAGTGAATAAGTTTAGAACTTGGGTTTCTCTTTCCAAGAAAGTCGCCAAAAACTTCAGGCGATCTTTGGAGGAACTAGCAGATGCTTTGGCTTCGAGATCTAATCCTTCGTTAGGTCGAGTTCCTGTGCCTGTGCCAGTTCCTCTGAGAAACAATCCAAGTAATCCCTTTTTGAGAGAAGCTCGAAGAAATTTTTCAACCTACAATCCTCGGAAAAGCACCCTCAATTATATCAAATCAGGATATCGTGCAAATCCCGTTAATTTATCTCATAAACTATGGCCATATTCTGCGTTTAGATTTACTGGTGGTTCTTCTGTGTTGATGAAGGGCATCTTTCCTGGCACATTATACAAGAATTTTACAAATACCAATGCCAGATACTTTTCTAGTTATTCGACGTCACATCTTTCAAGGGATGCTGTTCAAAATTTGACGTCATCCTTAAGGGCGTTTTTCTATAATGTTAATTCTAATGGTTTTCAAGTGAATTCAACGTTGAAGGGCAAATCATATCACGGAAATGCCAATTTAGCTCTGGAAAATGTGCAAAATGCTTTTGAGTTGGCTAATAAAGCTCATCATAGTGATAATGGCAATAACTCAATTGATCCATTATTCAAGAATTTAAATCCTGTTTTAGGATCATTTGTTGATTTTAAAATTGAATCGCCAAGATTGTCTATTCCTAAAATGAGTTTTATCGATGAAGAAATTTTGGATACAATTACTTCTGATTTCCACAACTATCAACAAGAAATGAATATAGTATTGAACGACATTAAAACCATCTTCACAAATTATGGATCACTTCCAATGTCAATTGAAACTTCACCTTCAAGCGGTGGAGATGAAGAAAAACCGAACAGTTATTTCAAGAATACTTATAATTCATACAGTGATAACTATAATAATAGGAATTCAAAGAGTTTTAGGCTCCATTTTCCAAACTATGATGTTGGCAAAGTTGAACAATTATTGACTGAAATTGGCGTTACTAGGGGTATCGTTTATGAGGATAACTCATCAAATAAACCTAGTGTTGGTGTGGGCATCAGCGACAACTCGATGGAAATACAACCATTGTCTCTGGTTCCCAATCATAACTCTAATAGTCCCAATAGCATTACAGAATCATCCAGCTATTTTGTTGATTCGAACTCTCATTTTGATGAGCAACTAAATGCATCATCATTTGCTCCAATGAACATTGTCTCCTTGCAGGACGTCCAAAACGATATCCTAAACCAAACCGAACCTGAACCATTGATCTCAGACAACGGTTCCTCTTCGGTTAGCTCCATATCGGACGATGAGTTCTACAGAGTTTTATCTTTCACCAACAATTCCTCCAGCTTGAGAGATAACTTCAGTTTAGTCTTGCCACTCTCAGACGAGTTGGTTGTTTAGAGACTCACAGTCGTGATACTTTCAACTGTCTATTACGTTTACCACCTTTACCATATCTACTATATCAATAATATCTGTTTTTGTCGACACTTACCTCCAGATCTGCATCTGGATCCACCTGAATATTCTTTTAATAATACTTTATGCCTTTTATGTCTATCTTCTTTCACCGGTTCGTGTTTTGCCTCCTATCGGCATATTCACGCTGCTTCTCCCATACCTTCGGCCCCAGCAGCTTCCTTTCCTCTGTAGACAGCTTCTTCTGCTTCCTCTGCTGTTTCCCCAGACCTCGTTCAGACACGCTGTGCGTGAACCACGTGTCGTTCCCTGCTATAAACGGGCTTAAAGGGGTGTTTAATTACCGCGACGTGCTGTTTGTGTGTGTAATACCTTTGTAAGCAGGAGCAGGATGCTCGCTGACACAAATTCGCTTTCTAGGCATTTTTGCAACGTACATAATTTTCGCAGAGGTATTAAACACTCAACAGCATCTCTTTATTTCTAGTGCTCTTCTCTGGATGCTACGTTTCGATCCAGTATAAAACACTCTTTGCCTGTCTGTCTCCTTTCTTGACCTTCTTGACCTTCTTGACCATCTCCCCCATCTCCTCCATCTCTGTTTTCACAGTAAAAACACCTATACCATTTTGTCTCTGGTTGATATTTTCACTGGGATTTTCCCTACAGTTTACCTTGTCTACTCTGCTTTCAAGGCTAAAATTACTCCTTAGGGCCAATTTGTTTTTACTCTAAAACGACTTATTTATCAGCAGGCTCAAAAAATACATTTTCAAAAATACATTTCCAAAACACATTCTTTTGACAACTATTTATAATGACCACTATAACCTCAAAGATGACACATCAAAACTCGGTTTCTGATCTTGAATCTGTTGAATTTCAAGATGCTATCTCAAGAAACTCTTATTTATCTGATTCAACAAATACAAATAAAGAAATGATCAATCCAACTAACACTTTTGACGATGTTGATTTAGATAACAGCAAATCTAATTCTAGTAACACAATTAATGCAAATACTTCTAATAACATTGATAACAGTGTCATTAATACTACTCTTAATGACAAAAGCTCAAACTTGATAAACAATCCTTCGAAATCCAATCTTGATGCTAATAAAGACTACAGATCAGATAGTGACACTGATGAATACGATGATATCGATGATGATGCCGAAAACCTTAGTGACGAAGAATTATTAAATAGAGTAAATGCCAAATTATCCTCCTTGAAAACACAATTGGACGAAAATACAATAACCAACAATAACAATGGCACAATTAATACCATTACTGACACTATCCATTACAATGATAACGATAATACCAATCACAATATAGATGGCTCAAATCATAATAAGACAATTATTGTTAACAACAATAACAATAATCGCTATTCATCCATTAATAACCTTAGTGATACTGATTCTGATAGTGAAGCTGACGATATGAACTTTGAACTTTATCCATCCAAATCGGCTTCAAACTCAAACAATCCTCCAACTATTAATAGTAATATAACCAACGCAACCACAGAAATTGCTTCAAATTTTTCTGAAGTCGATACCATAACTTCTCATAAAAATATTAAAGGAATGTTTCCCCTTACAGCTACTTCTTCAAATGTCACAACTCCTCCAACCATAACTGGTTCAAATTCAAACCTATCCTCTTCAGTTATTTTAAATGGTGGCACCCTAAAAAACTCAAATCAAAACTCTTCATCAGACGAAGTTCACGACAAAAATTTACTAAACCCCACTGGCTTAGTCAAACACTCCTCAAACGATTCCAATACTTCCCTTCCAAATCCTCCTCCTCGTAGAGGTATAAAATCTTGGTTTCAAAGATATTCAGTCGCTTCTACAACTTCTGTCAACTCTCAAACTAGCAGCAAATCAAATCAAACTTCAAATCAAAAATCAATCTCAACAACAAATCTTGAAAAGATAGAATCTCATGATAGTGCAAATCCAAATCCAAATCCAAATCCTAATCCAAGTTTAAATTCAAATTCAAGCATTCACTCAAAAAATTCAGCAAAAAATTCAAAATTGAACAACTTGTCAAATTACGATTTACTTTTATCTCGTTTGGATGGTAATACTCAAGATTTGTTATCCAAAAACGAAAAAGATCAAGAACAAGTCAAAACCGGTGCAAACACTTTAAGATCTACTTTCAATGAAATTAAAACTGCAGTTGCTAATTTCGGTGATAATAACGTTGAAACTGGTCATATTGATTGGGATTTTTGGTCCAAAGTCGTTAATGATTACTCAAATGTTGCTAAAAACCAACCACTAGATCTAGCAAAGGCAATCGCCGAAGGTATTCCAAAACAACTAAGAGGTATGGTTTGGCAATTAATCTCAAATTCGAAATCCTCACGTTTGGAAGAACTATACTATTCTATAATTCTGGAACCAAGCTCATATGAAAAGGCTATAAAAAGAGACTTGTCAAGAACACGATTTATTGGAACAAGCAACATGGTTGATAAATCAGATGCCTTATTTAACATAATTAAAGCTTACTCGTTATTTGACCCAGAAGTCGGTTATACCCAAGGTATGGCATTTATTGCGGTTCCTCTAATAATGAATATGACCGAAAGTGAAGCGTTTTGTCTATTAGTTAAATTAATGAAAACATATGGATTGAGAGAATTGTTTTTGCCAGAAATGCCAGGATTGCATTTAAAATTATACCAATTTGATCGGTTATTGGAAGATTTGTGTCCAAATTTATATACACATTTAATCAGACAAGGGATTCGATCATCAATGTATGCATCTCAATGGTTCTTAACAATGTTTGCATATAAGTTTCCCTTGGAAATTGTTTTAAGAATTTATGATATTGTTGTTGCAGAAGGTACAGAAGCAGTCTTGAAATTTGCGGTTGCATTCATGACAAAAAACAGTGACAAGTTGTTGAAACTAAATTTTGACCAATTGTTAGAGTTTTTGAAGGATAAGCTTTTTGACTACTATTTGATTGAAAAGGAGGCCAGTTCAAACACCACTGCAGTAAATACTCCATCGTTTAATCCATTTGCATTGATTTCGCTGGTTGGACAAAAAAGCAACGTTGAAATTACAGTAGAATCGTACAAAGTGGATGATTTAGTTGCAGATGCCATGGTTGTCAAGATTTTGCCAATTACATTGAAGAAATATGAATCCGAATACGAGGAGATCCACAGATTGGAAAGAGAAAGGGAGGAAGAAGTGGATAGTTTGAGAACCAAACAGGGCCAATTGACAAGACAAATAAGAACGTTGGAGAAGAGCTACGATATGCTTAATCAAGAACATGTCGAAGTTGCAAATGAGATGATCCAGGGCAAGGTCAAAATCGCCAATTTGGAAGATGAAAACCGAGAATTGAAAACCGAAATCTCGACACTAACTGCGAAAATCGAAGAGATGGAGAAAGTCACCAACGATTCAAGTGACAAATACGAAAAAGAGAAGATGATGAAAACCAAGGAAATTGAAGAGGAAATCAAGAAAACAATGGAGAGAAACCTTGAGGTGATGGAAGCCAACAGAATCTTGGAAGAACAGTTGGCAGACTTAGAGAGGTCGCTTGAGATGGCCAGCAACGAGCTAGGCCAGCTCAAGACCGAGAACGAAGGCTTGAGAAAAAAATGGGGAGCCTTGAAGAAGGTGATGGAGGAGTAGAGCTGCTGAGCACCTCCTCTGTCTTCTGTATTATCGTAGTTCTGCATCCACATAGTTTCATAGTCCATCTCAAATCCCAAATCTCATACCTTAAGTGTTTCTTGAGACCATAAAACTATAAAGCCTTATAAAAGCGCTATTATGGCCCTGTCCGATCTGCGCTCACTGTTAGAAACGGTGAGCTCACCTTTGTTTGCTTGCTCTTATCAGCGCTATATAAACTGCTCTTCTCGCTTGCTCAGCTTTTCTTATTTTTTTTGCCAGATCTCAGCAATTGCCTACTAGATCGCCTCCTATATCTTCTGTTGGTTCTGCTGTCTTTTCTGCTACCTGTTCAGCTGCATTTTCCTCCTTAGTTGCTCACAATGACCTACGGTCCTAACATACTACACACTGCTGAGGGCAAAAGACTCGAAGAAGACACACAAAACATCAAGGTATGTCGCCTCCAGCCCAGCTTCAGCTTTCTGCTTTTCAATTCTCTTCTATCTTTGCCATCCTGAGCTCTTACTAACTTTATTTAGAAATGGAAACGTTGGGGTCCCTATCTCGGTGAAAGACAATGGGCTACTGTCAGAGAAGATTACTCCCACGATGGAGATGCCTGGAACGATTTTCCCTTCGATCACTCTAAATCAAGAGCATATCGATGGGGAGAAGATGGTCTAGCCGGTGTTTCCGACAACCACCAACTCTTGAACTTCTCAATTGCTCTCTGGAATGAAAACGACGATTTTTTGAAAGAAAAACTTTTTGGTGTTACCGGTCCTCAAGGTAATCATGGTGAGGATGTCAAAGAAATTTACCACTATCTCGATAACACCCCCACTCATTCATATATGAAATATCTTTATAAATATCCTCAATCAAAATTTCCCTATGAAAAATTGGTCGAGGAAAACCAAAAGAGATCGAGGCTAGAAAAGGAATACGAATTACCAGATACAAAAATCTTTGACGAATCCAATTTTTTCGATGTCATCTTCGAAGTCGCCAAGGATGAGAACGATCCCGATGAAGTCTATTTCAGAATAACCGCTTATAATAGATCTGCTGCTCCTGCTCCTCTCCATATCTTGCCTCATGCTGTCTTTAGAAACACTTGGTCTTGGGGTATTCCTGAAGAAAAAAACCACCCAAAGCCCTCCTTCTCTAGGGAATTTGATAATAACGACTCTTCGATTAAGATCGACCATTGGAAATTTGGCAAAAAAAGACTAGTCTTTTCCCCCTCCCCAGGTTGTAACGACCACTCTGATGATGTTGAACCAAAACTATTATTCACAGAAAATGAAACAAACACAAAAAAATTATACAATCAGCCAAACAAATCCAAATACGTTAAAGATGCCTTTCATGAATACGTTGTTGATGAAATCGACGAAGCTGTCAATCCTCAAAATGTTGGTACAAAAGCTTGTGCTTGGTTTTCCTTTGACGCTGATGGTGGTGTTCCTCCCGGTGACTACGTTACCATTCGTTATAAATTATCTACTATAAAAGATGGTGATACAGATAAAAGCTGCATCATCGATGAAGAAGCATTTGATCAAGTTTTTGTTGAAAGGCAAGATGAAGCGGACAACTTTTATTGGTCAATCACTCCATTGCCGATCACAGAGGAATTAAGAACTATTCAACGTCAAGCATTTGCAGGCTTATTATGGACAAAACAATATTACGGTTTTGTTCACCAATATTGGGCACATGGTGACCCAGCTACTCCTAAACCACCTCCCAATAGAGCAAACGGTAGAAATAAACATTGGAATCATTTATATATTGACCAAGTATTATCTTTGCCCGACAAATGGGAATATCCATTTTTCGCTGCTTGGGATACTGCTTTTCATTGTATTCCTCTTGCAATGATTGATCCCGCTTTTGCTAAAAATCAATTGGATTTATTAACTAGAGAATGGTATATGCATCCAAATGGTCAAATACCTGCTTATGAATGGAACTTTAGTGACGTGAATCCGCCAGTTCATGCTTGGTCTGCCTTTAGAATTTATAAAATTGAAAGAAAAATGTATGGAAGAGAAGACAGAGATTTTTTGGAAAGAGTCTTTCAAAAATTGTTATTAAACTTCACTTGGTGGGTTAATAGAAAGGATTCTGATGGAAATAATGTCTTTGAAGGTGGCTTTTTAGGTCTAGATAACATTGGTATCTTTAATAGATCTGAACCTTTGCCAACTGGTGGTGTATTAGAACAAGCTGACTCTACTGGTTGGATGGCGTTTTTTTGTCTTCAAATGTTAAATATTGCCTTGGAATTATCCAAAGAAAGATCAGTTTATGAAGATATTGCATCTAAGTTTTTTGAACATTTCTTATTAATTGCTGATGCCATGACATTTAGAGATGCTTCACCAGATGAAACTGAAGCCACTAAAAAATCTCTTTGGAATGAAGAAGATCAATTTTTCTATGATTCAATTTCTTACGATCATGTTTACAAACAACAATTACCTGTTAGATCTTTAGTTGGCTTGATTCCTTTGTATGCTTGTTTAACTTTAGAACCTGAATTATTAGAAAAGTTCCCAAGTTTCAAAAAAAGGTTAGATTGGTCAATTGAAAACAAAAGTTGGATTGTTGAAAGAAATATTGCATGCACTAAAGCTAAAGGAGTTGGAGAACGTTTATTGTTATCATTAGTGAATAAAGAGAGATTAGTTGCAATTTTAGAGAAGATGTTGGATGAAGATGAATTTTTATCTGATTATGGTATAAGATCATTGTCAAAATATCACGAAAAGCATCCATTTGAAATGACTGTTCATGGCCAACATTATAATGTTAGCTATTTGCCTGGAGAATCAGATTCGGGGCTTTTTGGTGGAAATTCTAATTGGAGAGGACCAATCTGGTTTCCAACGAATTTTCTTTTAGTTGAATCATTACAACGATTTTATTTATATTATGGACAATCATTAAAAGTTGAATGCCCCAAGGGATCTGGAATAATGCTCAATTTAGCTCAAGTTGCTGAAGAAATCCAACATCGTTTAATTAAATTATTTACACAAAATCAAGAAGGGTACAGAGCTTGTAACGGAGACTCTAAAATATTAAATTGCAATGAATTTTTCAGTGATAATGTTCCATTTTATGAATATTTTGATGGTGATACTGGAAGAGGATTAGGAGCCTCGCACCAGTGTGGATGGACAGCATTAGTTGCTAAATGGATTCAAGATGTTGGTGTATCATTAAAATTACCAAGTACACCATACACACCTAGGACATCAGCCACGTCAGATTATTTTAATATTGATGATAATGAAATTATCAAGTATTATCCTAGTGGTGGAAAATTTTCGGCTAAACTGGCTAGACGTCGTTCCGGAAAATCGTTAGTTAACTTGACATCCCAAGTCTTAGAGTTGACGGAAGAAGAGTGTAAGATTTATCAAAGAGAAATACCAATGACACCTGGAGCCAAATCTATTTTAAGTGAAGATGATAACTACTCTGAGTTGGGACTTTCAAGACAATCGACTAGGGTCTCATCAGCAATGACAGAAGAACATGAAAAGGCAATAATTGAACAGATCCGAACAGCTATTCAAAATTACAAGTTCAAGAAGAACGAAAAGGAAGATGATGTTTCAAGCGATGAATTGGAAGCTCATCCCTGATTATTTTATTTTATTTTTTTTATTATTTTTAATTTTAATTTTATTTTTAGTGTTGTCTTTTTTCAGTAATTATTTGGTTTTATTTGATTGATTTATATCCATTCATTTGATAAATATTTTTAGATATCTATATAATTTATGTTGTTTTTTTTTTAGTTTTTTCTTGTTTTTTTAAGAGTTAATTTTTTGACTAGAAATAATTTCTTTTGATAAATTCTGTGACAAATGTTTTGGTGATATAGTTATTAATAATTTTAATTAGTATTAGATATAATAGATAATCAAATAGCAGTTTTTCTACACAAAATGAAAGAAGAAGTAGATAGTAGATAGCAATAAAGGGGAATTTTATGAAATGAATGAGGAAGAGAGGTAAAGGGAGGTAAAGGGAGGAATTAATTGAGAGAAAATCATTAAATTAAAAATAGGGAATCAGATAGTAAAAATAAAACAATTGTAAACTATGAAGAAAAAGAAAGAGGTGTGTGATATTTAAGAGGATTAAATAAGATTACCAGAATTTACTTAATAGGACTAAGAAAATCAAGATTATGAGAACAGCAATGATTGCATAAGTTATCATTTTATTAGTGGCCATTCTTCTTGTCATTTTTCTTAAAGTTCTGATACTTTTATCAACATAACCATCGGCATCCATTAAAGTATTTCTTGAATTTATAATTTGTTCTCTTTGACCTCTTAAATCATTTAAAATACTTGCACCAATATTTTCAGTTTCAGCGCCAATTCTTTGAGAATCTCTTAATCTATCAGAGGATCTTTCTAGGGAGGCATTTGCTCTTAATAGAGATTGCCTTTGAGAATAGTTTGGATCGTTATTATTGTAGTCAAATTGAGGAGAGGAGCCGAAAAGGATTCTTCTGTCTTCATCGTCCATTAGTTTTTTCAATTGGATTTTTTGCTTTTCTACACTTGATCTGTAGGAACGAATCTTTGAATTAAAAGAGGATCTTTCAGAAGAGGAGATGTTTTGAACTTCAATGCTCATTTGATCGATTATTTCATAGCATTCATCAGTGGCTCTTTCTACAGCCTTCATTGCAGATTTCCTTGGTTCGCCATCCAAGTCTCTTATCTGGTTCAATTTTTCTTGAGCTTCTTCGTAGGCTATTTGGAAGTCAGCCTCATAGGTCTGAAATAGTTCGTAATCAGCCATTGTGGGTATTTGTTATTAGATATATCTTCAGGATACAGAGCAGCTACTGATAGTGATAGTGATAGTTATCGATGGAGTATTGAGCCTCTAACAAGGGCGGATTATGTAAGCGCCGTTATGCTGTTTCCGTGCTTTGTTGCTGGAGATGCTGGAGATGGTGGCAATAACGACAATGGTAATACTGGAGAAAAGTGAGAGCTGTGGAATGGAAACAGTGGGGATTGGCATTGAACAGTGCAACAAGAGAAGCAAAGGAAGCAGAGGAAGTAAAGGAAGCAAAGGAAGCAGATGGAGTGGAAAGCGCAGAGAACGCAGAGCAAGCATTGGCATTGAAGCAGTTCTCACTGGGGCTGGGGCTGCTGGGCCATGGAAAAGCAGCACTGAAGCAGTTCTGGAAGCACAGGCAGCAGAGGCAACAGAAACACCAGCTCCATTAGTAATGCAGCAATGCTCCCCCAGCCATTGGCCGGAGCGCGACTCGTCCCGAAAGGGTATCGGCTGTGAATCATCCGCTGTAAATTTTTCGCTTTGTATTTGCTGCCTCTGCTGCCTGTGCTTCCAGAACTGCTGCTGCTTTTGCTTCTTCTGCTGTCCGCCATGTTTCGCTTCTCCATAGCTCTCGTTCACAGACAGCTCGCAGTGTCCTCGTTCGCGCTCGCCAGAACGTCCCCAATTGCAGCCATTCCACAAAGAGCATTCCAACGACTGTTCTCCAGCTCGATCATCAACTCCCATGGCCACATCCACAAGCCCAAGCCTGGCGAAGAGTATGTTCCTGTTTCTGTTCTTACTTCTGCTTCTCGACTCGTTCGGCGTACTAACAATTGATTTCTAGATTGCACATCACATTTGTTACCAAAGATGGTAAGGCCTTCACCTACGAGGTCGCAGAGGGAGATACCATCATGGATATTGCTCAGGCCCATGGGTTGGACATGGAGGGTGCCTGTGGAGGTTCCTGTGCCTGCTCCACCTGCCATGTTATCATAGATCCAGAGTACTACGATGCCATTCCTGAGCCTGACGACGACGAAAACGATATGTTGGATTTGGCTTTTGGTTTAACTGAAACCTCACGATTGGGCTGCCAGGTCAAAATGTCCAAAGAACTAGATGGGATTAGAGTGGCTCTTCCATCCATGACCAGAAACCTCCAGAAGAGCGACTTCTCCTGAGCTGCTTTTCAATTCTGCTATTCAATTCTTCCCCAATTCTAATTCTCTCATCAATAGTGTAAATATCTTTGGCCTCACTCAAAAAGTACATATCGAATTTCTGTATTATTCCTCCATCACTCTTACATTCTTTTTCCTTCTGTTTTCGTCAGCTCCGCCCAAATTTCTCTCTATCTACGTATACACCCTCCATACTAATTTTCTTCAGATTATCTCCAGTTACAAGCTGTTCATCGATATTTCTCCCCTGGTTTGAAATTTGTTTCACATTTTTTCTATTGTGCTTCATTTTACTTCTCTTTCCAGATGGAAATCCTAATCAATTCATCCATTTTTCACTGCTCATTTGATCAATCAATGAACACTGCCAACCAACTATATACATCTAATTTATAACACAATATAATCCAATTGTTTTTTCTCTTTTATTCTCCTCTTGCCTACCTGTTTACCTTAAATGAGACTTCCATAATAATGCATTCAAATTTCTCTACTCCTTCTAAACTATCTTTTAACGATAAGAATGATAACGATAACACCAATAACAATAATAAAAACAATAGGAACAACAACAACAACAACAATAATAATAATAATAATAATAATAATAATAATAACAAAAATCTAAATTCAATAAAAATTATTAAAAGAAAGTCAGATTCCCATAATCAAAGATCTTTGGCTAAACCAAAAATAAGCCTACAAAATTTACAAACTGTTTATAAAAAAGATTCTCAATCCGATTCACTATTCAAATTACCCCAAACTTCTTCCTTCACCTTTAATCCCAATCAAAATCAAAATCAAAATCAAAATTGCAACTATAATCAAAACTCGCAAAATAAATCAGCTTTCTCTCTAAAATACTCTTCCTCAAATCAACTTGAAGACTACTACTCAAAGGAAATCCTGTCAGTCGAAAAAAAAATCTTAAATCTAAACAACGAAATCAATCTCTATATCAACAAAATTAACCAAATTCAAAACATGAACCTCGATTACTCTAAAAAGAAATCAGAATACAATCTCAAAATCAAAAAAATAGACCTCCTAATAAACTCAACAACCAAACAATTCGACTACGAAAATCATTTAATCCAAACTGATCTAGACCACCAATCAAAATTATACAACCTACAACTAAAAGAACTACAAAATAATCAAAAGAGAATCCTAGACTCAACCATACAAACATTAAAAAACCAAATATCAAATACAACCTCTTTAAAACCAAACAAGTCTTTATCACTCGAAATTGAAAATCTCCAAAACGACATCAACAATGCAAATGTAATTCTAAATAACCTTAACAAAAAAAAAAACATCAGTTTATCATCAGAAATCGCTAAATTGGACCAAATTTATAATGACTTTATTCAGAATGAAAATTTAAAATTATCAAATTTACAAGATCAAATCTCAAAAAAAAACTTGGAACTAGATAAAAACTTGTCAATTTTAAACCAATTAAAAATTGATGAAAAAAATTTTCTTTTACAAATTAATGAAATTAAATCCCAATTATCAAACATTGATAATAACGAAAAATCTTCTCAACTTTTGCTAAACAGTCTTCAATCAAATATAAACAGTTATAATCAAAAAATTTCTCTCCAGAATAACGAATTGACTAAATGGCAGAATGATTTAAATCAAAGCAACGAATCTTTTTATCAAACTCTCAATAAACTAAATAAAGAAAAATTATCAATTAGAAGAACAGAAACATCAATTCAAGACTTAAATGGCAAATTACGAGTCTATATTAGAATCTTCAATAACAACAATAATCTTTTTGCATTTCCTGACTCGAAGGAAAATAAAAAAATCTTAAATCTAACAAATGCCTCTCTTAATTTTACCTTTGATAAAGTTATAAATCCAGATTTCGATGATTCAGAGATTATTGAAGAAACAAAATGCTTAATCGAACATAGTATGAAAGGTTCAAATATATCAATTATCTTCATAGGCTCAAATTATAACTCGTTGTCTTTTATACCGAATAGTGTATTGGAAAATATTAAAAACTTAAGACTGAGATACGAAAACAATTTCAAACTTAAAAACTGGAATTATAAATTCAAGCTACAATACAATTCAATTGACTTGCAAAATAATCAATTTGATCAATTTATAATAACTGATTTATTGGATAAGAATTCCAATAATATTGAAATACAATTTAAAGATTCTGGGAGATTTAATATAAATTCAAAGACAGTTGATATTAATGAAAACGATAAAGAGTTATTTGATTTGACTATTAATAAAGGGGGCGGATTATCAAATTCTATTTTAATTGGAACGATTCATGTTAAAGCTAGTAAATTCACTCCAAACAGTAAAATTGAATTTGAATCATGTATTTATTTCGTTGATTTTACATTAGTCAAGGAAGAAATAAAACTAAAGCTATTTGAATATTTGAAAAATTTGAAAAACATATCCAGTTCATCAATAAACGAAATGGATTTAATCAGTAGAATTTTGAAGGCGATTTATTGTCATACAAAAAGTTTGAGTTATTTTATCATATCAAATAAAGATAATGAGAAAAATTTGAGCGAAAAGTCGATAATCGACACAATGATATTAGCAGAACAAATCAATAAAATGAGCTCTCCTTCTAAGAAAAATGTTTCTAGTCCATCAATAACTTGATAAAAAAAAGAAAGGGATTACCAAATCAATAAACAAGCGGAATAATATACCATTTTTTAAATAAATAAATAAATAAATAAATTAATAAATAAATAAATAAATATAAAAATAGAAACAGAATTAAAATTTTAAGGGATCATATTAATATATTGTTTACAAAGGAATCAAGGAGTCAAAAGACATTGTGGGAGACAAAATTATGAATCTTTTTAGTGAAGAAGGTATTGATAAATATAATGGATAATGGGTAACAGGGAACAGGGAACAGGTAATGAGTAATGGGTAATGGCTATTGATATGCTAAAATTAAGATCATTTTGATTTCGATTTTGATTTTGATTTATAATAAAGTTTTGAAAAGTTTGGAAAGGTTTAGAAAAGTTTAAAATTGTTTATAAATATTTAATAATGGTTGTTACAATGAATAATTTGATTTCATTTTATATAAAGATGATAGAAATGGGTTATATGATTAATTGTTGTTTCAAAAGTTGGGATTATTAGTGAATAATTGATTCATGATATATTGCTAAAAAAATGTTTAGAGAGATCTTTAAGGGACTTTTAAGAGATTCTTGAGAGATTTAAGAAAGATTTGAAAAGATTTATATGAGATTTGAGTGAGATACGTGAGATTGAATAGAAAGATGAGAAATTGAAGATAGAATTGGTAAAATGGTGAAATGATGAACTGATTGATGCGTAACATTTATTCATTTAAATAGATTGAGATATGAGATGAAATGAAATGACTGGATATAGGATAAAATGCAAAAATAATAAAAAAAAAAAAAAAAAAGAAAAAAAAAAAAAAAAAAAAAAAAAAAAAAAAAAAA
>JAKTTS010000023.1:0-63988 GCA_030560485.1 Ascoidea tarda (nom. inval.) | reverse complement strand
TTGTAGAACTATTTTCTGATTTAATAACATTATCAAGGTGATTAAAGTGAGGGGGATCAGTAAATACATCAAATGGTAAGATTCCCCTGGACATGATTCAATACATTGATATGAGTAGAAGCCCTAATATTTATACAAGAGAATTGGTGAATGCACAAGGAAAATGAATGAATATTTGAGATGAAAAAGTTGTTTCAATTTTCGTTATGTGACTCACTCAAAGTGCCCTTTTCGAGTTGTTGGTCAGTGATTTCGTTCTGAATTTCAAAAGGTGATTTAACTAAAACATAATAGCATCACCAGACTTCAAGCAAAATTTGATAAATCGTTTTAGTCTCCAAATATCGAGTTTCTGGGTTGTTGTATCTCTTAGACCATAGCTGTAGCTATGCTAACATACTGGGGCCTGATTTACAGCTCTTCTTCTTCCAATTCCGACTCCAACAACAGGTGAAAAGTTTCTAATATTGAAATTTCCATTGGTATGGTCGTTATTGCTTTTGTGATTAGTGTATCCGTCGGTGAAATTTGATTGATTACGATGGTGATGTGAGTATTGGAGCCAGTGTTGGACAACAGAACAGTGGGAGAAGGTGATCTTTTAGATGAGATTAAATCAAGCGCTTCACCTGAACTTTCTTCTTAATGCACATTTGGTAGTTATTTCTAATATCAATATGAACTATTTTTTTCAAATCGTAGATAACAATATAAAAAATATTTAAATTTGAATCTGACAACATCATTTTTAGTATCATTTGCACTTTCTATGAAGTGTGCGAAATGCTTTACCATCGAAGCAACTGCAACTCTCCAACAATATTTTTAGGTTACAAGTTTGAATCAAGTAGGCCCGCGCACGTGACATGAAATTTGTGTTTGGTCAAAACAAACCCTATCCGCTACAAACCCTAATTTACCACCGCTGTGGTTTTGGAGGGCAATGCATCTTTCGTATCAATGTGATGATTTCTTGTATAAACAGACAAATTGGTTCACTCTATTTCTTGCCTGTTTTTTTGAAAACAGCAAAGTAGAAGAAACTGCTATGAAGGATATAAAAATTATTGGTGACAGAGTAATTAAATGCACTTTTTTCTAAGAGGCACACAATTTGAAATACGTTCAAAACAAAGTATCTTGTCCCAAGATCTATGACTATTACACAAAAGACTCCAAGTTCTACATTGAAATGGAATATATTGCTGGAAAGACGTTATTTGATATATGACAGAATTGAGTGAAGAACAGAAACAGATTGTTACAGGTAATATATTGAACGAATTATACTAACTAAGAAAAGAAACATCGAATGAAATATGTGGAATAAATAATACTGTTATTGACGACCTATTGTTTGAACAAATGAAATTTAAATCGGAAAAAGAGCTAAACAAACATATCTCGTCGATGGCTCAAAGCAGCAAAAGGTCAAATAGATTGATATATGAGGTTTTGCCTACTGACAGCAAAATCTGTCTTTCTCATGGAGAAGTGAGTTATAACAATATTATCGTAAGAGAGAATTTAGCTGTGGTATTCATCAATTGGCACTGTATGGGTTTTTTACCTGAGCACTGGGATTTGATGAAAGCTTTCATCTTTAATTCCAGTAATGATGAAATTTCTGCACGTCTCGTATTTCAAGGCCATGTTGATAAGAATGCCATAATGACTTTTAGTCATGTTTTGGATTTAGTGATGCTTTCAAGTTCAATGTACAGTGAAGAAATAGTGAGTGCACAGTAGGAATTTAACAATATAAAATCTCAGTGAAGTCTAGTTATATTCATGCCTAAAACAACAATATGTTTGTACTTAGAGTGAAATTCAGTTAACAATTTATGATCAAAGCCATCGACAACTAAAACATATTGAGTAACTTCTTGCAAATTTATATTAGAATAAACAATCTTTCATGTTTTTAACAACAAATTTGAAATAGTAAACCGGTCCTATAATCTAAAATCAAAAACATTTATAGAAGAAATAGGATTATTAAAATTTCATTGCCGCAGTAGATAGAAAGCGCTGAAACAAATGAAACGTAGTAGAATAATAGATGATCAATAAAACTGAGCTTAATAGGATTGATTAGAGCAAAACACGAAGGATCGGTCTGGCAAAAATACAATTAATATACTAGAACATTCAATTCAAAGAAGTGGCAAAAACGATGACTAATAAAAATACAACAAGTAGCTTTAAAAGGTTTTAATTAGTGATTTCCATTACCAATATACTATGCAAAAACATTTCTAAGAGGCGGTTGTTTGCGAGGTCAAGCATAGTAACTTTCATTTGTAAAAGTAATAATTAATTAGTGAGTGAATAAAAAAATAAAATTAAAAATAATTAGAGAATGTAAAGAAAAAAGAAGTACTCCAAAACGATTAATAAAAACAATATACGGTGGAAATAAAAACTAAAGAAACAACGGCAATTGAGTTTAAAAGAAAACCTAAATAAAATCAAATTAACGCTATATTATTAGTTGTAGCCTATAAATTATAAGCTATTCATTAAAGTCTAGCTTCATAAGTGATAATTATAATATGATGATGCTAATAAGGTTAAGCATTGATGATAGGAATTCGATAGTATTGGAAATTTTAAAACAACCAAAATATTAAAGATATCTAGGATACTAGAATACTAGGATATTGATTGTAAAATTTGCTCTGTTAAATGATAAACATCGTATCTAGAATCATCAGGTTGTATGTGAGCCATACCACTCATTTCTTTGCTTTTTTCATTTGATAGCAATTCACTTGTACTAAAATTCAAAGCTTTAACACCATCCATTATCTTGCCATTGGTTTTAATTAATCTATGAATTTCTGGATCACCACTCTCTAATAATTGTAATAAAGTCCATAAGGCAATGTGTTCAAAAGTATTATTTTCAGATATTAAAAATCTTATTAAAAACCCTGAAATACCGTCGTTTGGTTGATGCCAATCCTTTATAATATAACTATAATCAGGAATTCTTGAGCATAAATTAGCTAAAGCTGCAGCGGAATTTCCACGAACCTCATCATAGTTGGAAAAAGTTAAAGGAATTAAGACATCAACCAAGTTTAAGTCTAACAATTTTTGCTTTAAATCATCAGCCAATGCTAATATAGCAAAACAAGCAGATATTTCACTTAAAACAGAACCTTGAGTTTGTAGGACCAAATTCTTGCATTTTTGAACTGCACCTGCTTCCAATAAAGCACTTCTATTTTTTTCACTTGAAGCAGCTAGATTTCTTAAAGTTGAGACCGAATGACACTGAATTTCTTCGGAACCTTTATAGTCCAATAGATCAACTAAGGGCTTTAAGAAGCCGGCGTCAATAATTAGGGCTTCATTCATGGGATGTATTGAGATATTTCGAATACAAGCAACAGCAGCTAATATTAAAGGTTGTTGAGTTGATTTTAGTAGAGTAACTAGATGAGGTAGGCCACCAGCTCTGACTATCTCCAATTGATAGGAAGGGTCAGATGCTAAGTTTCTTAAAGCCAAAGTAGCTTGACATTGAACCCTTGAAGAAGGAGAGTCCATTAATTCAACTAGTTGAGAGACCAATCTTGATTCTGTTTGGAATAATTTTTTTCTATTAATCTCATCGACGGCAATATTTGATAACGCGGTTGTGCAGTAGTATTGGACATCTTGGTCAGTTGAGGATAGTAAAGAAACTAAGACAGGTACAGCACCGGCGTTAACCAATTCTTTTCTATTCTCCAAAGAGTGGGTCATGTTCAATAAAGCACCGGTTGCATTTCTTTGAACTCTTAAATCTTTGTTTTTGGCCAATCTTGTGAGAGGGACTAAAGCGCCAGATTTGGCGATTTTAGCTTTATTGTCATCTTGGGTGGCCAAGTTAGTGATACAACCAACAGCGTTGCATTGGACCTCAGTGTTTTGAGATTCCATTTGTCTAATCAAAGGATCTAAACCTCCCATTTGAACGATTAGGACTTTATTATCATTGTTGACGGCTAAGTTGCCTAGAGCAGCACAGGCAGCTCTTTGAACTTCAGGATCGGAGCTTTGTAATAAGAGTAATATTGGGTCAAAGACTTCTTTGCCAACGGCCTTGACATCTTTCTCAGTTATTTCAGCAAAGGCCAAAGCAGCAGATCTTTGTAGGTCCAAGTTATCAGAATAAACTAGAGTGCTCAAAGCTCTTAAAGGGCCAGGACCAAAAAAATCGATTTCAGTTCTATTTTCTAAGTATCTTAGCAATTCTGTTATAGCTTCTCTTTCGTTCTCGGCTAATAAAGGTTGATTTTCGTCAGAGCGATCATCAGAATTTAAACAACTACAGCAAGAGCCCATTGGTAGAATGTATTAAGAGGCTGATTAGAGGTCAATAATTAAAGAGTAAGAATGTGGAATTGAGAGATGATAAATAGGAAATTGGGATTAAGGGTTACGAATTGAAGATTGCGAATAAGATATTAGGAATTAGGGATTAAGGGTTGAGGATTAAGGATTACGTAGGAAAAATAAGGGATATAAATATGATTGATGATTGATTGAGTATTAAAACAAAAATTGAATATTTTGTATTTTGTAATTGGTGATTATGGTTTATTGTTTGTTGTTTGTTACTCGAAGAACAATAAAGGATTAACTGGCTAGACAATTGGTAGAAGAGAAGATTGAGTGATAGAACGATTCTTTGAAGGATCAAGTGATTAACTGAAAAGATAAAGAACCAGCAAGATCAACAGCTGGACAATTAATTAAGTGATTAGATAATTCTAAGATGGGTATTAGAAAATATTTGTAAGTAAAAAAAAAAGATAAGATAAAAAAATTTTCTTCAAAGAAATAGGAAAACAAGACAAAAAAGCAGTAAAAGAGATTGTATGGATAAGAGTGATATCAAAGGGGAATCAATCTAAAAGCAAAAATTTTCGTTTTCGTTTTGCTAGAATGATGTAGATGGGGAGACTGCTTGGATTTGTTGGAAAGGATAGAAGAATAGCGCTAGGTGGAAATAACAAACAACGAAGAAACAAAACCTCAGGAATTCGAATTAAAAATTAAGAGAAGCAGTAAGAGTGAGTAGCAAGTTGATTAGTAGACAGTGATAGATAGAATGGTAGGATATAGGGAGTCTGGTTTTGGCCAGAGAATTTTACACAATTAACGTTTGAATGCTGGAGAGCAGAACCATCCGCCACCAAGGGCGCGTGACGCGGCGGGAGCAGAGACGGGCCCGCCACGGTGGGAGTTGCAGTAGACCCAACGGCGTGGTCAGACCCAGCAGCACGGGCGTGAACCTTCAGAGCCAGGCTCCGTCGGGCCGGGCGCAGGACGCGGGCAACGGCCAGCTGTCTTCAACAGAAACGGCTTTTGCTTCTTCCTCTGGACTGCCTCTGCTTCTTTTGCTTCTTCTTTCTCATCATCTCCTTGTTTCGTCCACCATGAGCTCCGGAAGATACTCCACGCAAGTTCACCAGAGAGAGAGAACAAACCTATTCGCAGAAACTCCCTCTCGAATCACCTCCCCCTTCAATTCTTCCACCTCCAGGATATCTACTCCATTCGATGATTTGAATTCTTCAACCATTAATAATAACAATACCACCCTCAATAATACTTACAATAATAATGTATACAATAGTAATATCTCTCAGAGATCTAATCTTTTCTCAAATTTTGCCAATTCCACCCCAAATTTGTTCAATACTAATGCTGCAAATGAATCTCTCTTATCCCAGTTGGAGGCTCAAAATGATGAAACAATAGATGTCATGACCGACAAAGTTAAATTATTGAAGAACTTGACAATCAAAATGGGCACCGAAATCAAATCAACTAATCTTAATAGTCTATCAGATACCTTTGACAAGACCTCTTCTTCCTTGAAAAGAAACTTTAATAATTTACTTATTGTATCTAAAAACGCTGGTATATCCTGGAAATCTTGGTTAATCTTTTTTATCTTGGTGTTTGGATTTTTCTTCTGGGTATGGATCTTTTAAATTTGTGGTTTAAAACTAATCTTTCATTATTTATTTTTTACTTTTTATTTTTTTACTTGTCTTCTCTTATTTTCCATTTATCTATAACGATTTCTGATTATATAATCATTTAATTCATTCCACTTCACTTCACTTCATTTCATTTCATTTCATTTCATTTCATTTCAATTTAATTTAATTTAATTCAATTCAATTCAATTCAAGTTATTTTATTTTATATTATATTTATTACTCTTATCTCTATTTTATCCTATACTATAATATACTTTTTATTCAATTTATTCAATTTATTCAATTTCATTTAATTCACATCATCTCATTTTATCTCTTTCTTTTTCTCTTATTCTTACTCTTACTCTTATTCTTACTCTTACTCTTATTCTTACTCGAACTTGCTTCCATCATTTCCATTCACATTTATATTTCCTATTATTCCTAACCCAGGATTCTTTTGATGGATCTTCTTCAATCTTAAATACTTGTTGTACTTTTTGATCCCATTTATAACAAAATATACTGCTAAAATCAATACCAAATATCCAATTATCCCATACTGATGAACAAAATCCATAAATCGAAAATATCTATTGAATGGACTGTCAATCAAATTCTTACTAATTTTACTAATATCTTTATTTAATCTTGGAAATGATAAAAACAACATCGTATTTCTTATCCTCCAGGGCTCATTTTTCAACTCATCATTTAAATAATCCTTATCATAGTAATAATTCCCATTTTTCTCAATAATTATTACATCGTTCTCCTTATAATCCTCCATCTTTTTATTATTATCAAACCCTAAATCCTCAATCAATTTCAAATTTTCCTTTTTATTTATATCAATAAATCCAAATATACCCTGTCCTCTATTTGAGTGTTCAACCATTTCGGAACTCTTATGAACAACATCTGATGACGTCTTTTTGGAATTTGTTTTCATTTCTTCAATTTCCTGGTTTTTTTTCTCTCGATTTTCAATCAATTCTTTATAAAGTTCAGACTTTCTATGATACTCAAAATCATGATAACCTAACGATAAATTGTAAATATTATTTAGCGTGTTTTCTTTATTTGTAGAATCAATGAATGATAAGATAATTTTATCCACATCTTTATTTTTATTGTTCTTTACAATTTGCTTCCAATTTTTACTACTGATCTCATTGATAATAGGTAGTGAATTTCTTTTCATCCAACCTAATACTAAATCATAATCTCTGATATCTCTAGGATGAAAATTTTGAAATGTTGACGAAATTAATGAATTGTCTTTGAAACATAAAAACGTGGGATATGATGTCGTGGTTTCACTTATAAATCTTTCATTATTAAAACTCTCAATGGGTTCACTTTTATTGTAATTTATATATTTCAATAAACTATTGCCCTGTCTTTCTTGTAGTTTGGTAAAACTATCATCATCTGAGGTAAAAATGTAAACATCTGGCAAACTCATTATGGGTTCCAAAAGAAAATCTAAAATTTCAAAATCTTCTGGGGTAACAGTTTCTGGGTTGTAATAAAATACAAAACTAACTTTATTTGAGTTATTTTCAAATGGTAACAAGTTATAATCATCAATTGGTTTGTTCTCTAAAGTTGAAACTAAACTCATTTTTTTGGATAATATTCTGGGATTTACCTTTTCAAACTTCATATTTTGCAATAGTCGTTTAGTAAAATTGACAATTCTTGATTTAGTCTTGAGTCCAGTGAATTTTATTCTATTGCCGTTTTGTTTTGGTAAAATCATCATGACCTTTGGAGCAACATTTTTAAATCCGGAGTTAATTGTGGCTAGTTTGTTGTAGCCCAATTTTTTACAAATTTGTTGATTAGAATGACAGTTAAAATGATAGGTTTCAATTGACAATTGATTTGATATCAAGTTCCATGTGGATTGGAATTCTAAGCAGGAAGGACATGATTTTAAATCAAATGAATCTTCGTTTGAGTTATTTAGATCGTTAAATTTGTCATCCGTTGAAGGCCAAAATGAAACCAAGACAGATGAGTTTTGAGGATGCTCACCATTAAGAAATTGCAAGAATTTTCCAGATGGCAATAACCGGCTCTTTGAGGGGAAGTGTAATTCATCAAGATTTCCGTATTCAAAAGCAAGATCTCTCATAAAATTTATAAAATCCTCAGAGTTTCTGCTTAGAGATTTGGGATAAGAAAGTAGTAAGTCTCCTCCAGTTTTGTCCTTATTTGGAACATAAACTCGTAAGTTGGGGTAAAACTTGATCGATTCTTGTTCGCATAAATCGCCATTTTCAGCACAATTCACCTGGCTCATTTGAACATTTAAAGTCTTGCTTTGTTCCAAAAACTGTTGGTAGGTTTCTTCCCAAATGGGAGCCAAATGTTGGCAATGACCACAATAAGGTGAGTAGAACTCAACAAAATGTATTCCCTGAGCCATCTCGGAATTAAAATTCTTCATGGTCAATGACGGCGGCAATATATCCAGCTCTAGTTTCTTATCGTGCGAAGGAGGAGCAGCATCAGCAAAAACAAAAAATTGATATAAGAGGGAGTAAACTAGGCAGAGGACTACAAAATCCAAGCAACACACTCTGGAGAGATCCATCGTTGAGATATGGTTAGCATACAATACGAGAACTGGGATATTTGGTGGTTGGAATCAGATAAGACCCAGAAGATGCAGAGGAAGATACAAGCGCAGGGCTGCTGATTCTTCCACCACCCACATCTTTGGCGTCGGCGTTAAGCGCTCCACCCGAGAGCCCCGCGGGACCCTGCAGAACACAGGCTGGACCGCAGCTGTTTCGAGCGACCCGTAGCAGGACAGCTCTTATGTAAAAATTATTAATCCTTCTGTATTACACATTATTAATAATAGATCTCTTAGTAATCCGGAACTGGAATATTGGGCATGCAAAACCTTTTCTATCCAGCTATACACATCCTTTTCTATCCAGCTATACACATCCTTGTTTCGCAACCGATAAAAAAACAATATAAAACCAGCTCAGCGCCTTTGTTCGCGTCTTCTCGAACTGCAATTGATTCTACAACAATCTTCTTCCATATTGTGTCTTGCATATATTCTTCATTTATCTTTCACACAACTTGCTCTATCAGTTTCAACTAAAGATGTCAAAGGTCGCTGTATGTTTTTTGCTTAGTTTATCTAATCTTTTTTTGTAATGACTACTTGAAATTGGTCGCTAACATTGTTCGTAGATTCTTGCTTACTCCATGTATGGTCATATCTTCACTTTGGCTGATTCCCTCAAAAAAGGTGTTGAATCAGCTGGTGGAACTGCTGACATTTATCAACTTCCAGAGACTTTGTCCGAAGAAACTCTACAGTTGTTGCATGCCCCTGGAAAGCCACTTGATATCCCAATTGCTACTCTAGAAACTTTACAATCTTACGACTCTTTCTTATTCGGTATTCCAACAAGATTTGGCAATGTTCCTGCCCAATGGAAAAGCTTTTGGGACTCAACTGGTACTTTATGGACTACCGGTGCTCTTCATGGCAAAACTGTCGGCTTTTTTGTTTCGACCAGCACTCCAAATGGTGGTCAAGAAACCACTGTTAGAAACAGTATTTCAATGGTTGCTCATCATGGTATGATTTATATTCCTTTGGGCAATAAAGGTGTTATGCCTCAGCTATCGAGTTTTGATGAAGTTCATGGCGGTTCTCCCTGGGGTGCAGGGACTTTGGCTGGAGCTGATGGTTCAAGAAAACCTTCAGAGTTAGAATTGAAAGTCGCCTTTATCCAAGGTTCAGAGTTTTATAATACTTCTAAAAAATTTATATCCATTCTGGATCCCGTCCAAGCTTCTCCCAATACTCAATCTTCCATTCCATCCCAATCAAGCCTAACAAAACCAGATGCTGAGGTTAGCCCTGAAAAGAAATTGTCCAAAAGAGAAAGAATTCGTCGTCTTTGTGTGATAGTGTGATCTGTTTTAACATTGTAGTTATTTTGTTATCATTCTATTTTGTCATTATTCTATTTTATTACTTCGTTTTCGTTTTCGTTTTCCCTGAGTTTTATCTATTTTTATTTCCAATTTTTACTTAATTGATCTTTTTGCTTTATTTTGGTTGCACTTTTTTACTTTTTATTTCTTTCTTTTTTTTCAGGTTTTAATTAGACAATTAAATCTCGAATAATAAATAATTTAGACTCTTAATCTCCTCTTAACAATTTATCTTTTTTAATAACCAGTATGAAAATTAGATCGAAATACAGTGCCTTCAAAAGCATGATCTAAAGATATTTTGCACCGACTCACACATAGTTCAAAAAATATTATTATTTTTTCACATCACATGTACTGAAATTTTTCAAATTTTTTTTTTCTGAAAAAGAAAATATTTTATTTTCTTCAGATTTTTCTTTCATATTTCATATATCAAAAAGAATCTTAGGGAAAAAAACAATTAACCAGATTATTTCAAACGATTCTAAATACAATATTTTGAACTCACATTATTCTGCAATGGCAATCAAGCAAAAGATTAATAAATCCAAAAAGGTGTCTTCCAAAAAGAAGGAAAAGCAAGAAAGTAGCGAATCCGAATCCGAATCCGAATCTGATTCAGATTCAGATTCTTCAAGTTCTTCTGATAGTGAAAGTGAATCTGAAGTTGCAGTGAAGAAACAAAACAATTTCAAATCTAAAACATCATTAATTGCAAAATCTTCAAATAAAGACAGTGAAAGTGATTCAAGTTCTGATAGCAGTGACGATGATAGCGACAGCGATGATGATAGCGATAATGATAATGTTGGTAAATCTGTTTCAAAAGCTCAGCTCTCAAAAAACTCTAAAAAGAGCAACATAAAAAAGACTAAATCCGACGAAAAAACAAGCAAAGACAAAAGCAGTGATAGTGAAAGTGACAGTGAAAGTGATAGTGAAAGTGATAGTGAAAGTGAAAGTGAAAACGATAGTGAAAGTGAAAGTGGTAATAATAGTGATGCTGATAGTGATGCAGATGCGAAGACTACTAACAAAAAGAAAACATTAAAAGAGTCTTCAAAAAAAGAGGTTTCAAAGACAGTAAATGATTCCGATTCAAGTTCATCAGATTCTGATTCTGATTCTGATTCTGATTCTGATTCTGATTCTGATTCCGATTCAGAATCAAAACCAAAACCAAAACCAAAACCAAAACCAAAATCGAAATCGAAACCTGAAATAAAACCTAAATCAGATTCTTCAAGTTCTTCAGATTCAGATTCAGATTCAGACTCAGATTCAGACTCAGACTCAGACTCAGATTCTGATTCCGAAAGTGAATCACAGGAAGATAAAAAAGAATCAATTAAAGAAGTTGATACATTTAAAAAAAAAAGCGCAGCCGATGCCCTTAACGATAATTCTTTTAAAAAGAGAAGCGCTGCTGACTCACTCAATAATAATGCTCAAAAAAAATTCAAATCTGACTCATCCTTTAATGACAATGCTGGGGCCTCTTCGACTTTATTTGTTGGAAGATTATCTTGGAACGTTGATAGCGATTGGTTGAAAAGAGAGTTTGAAGGTGCTGGTGGTGTTGTATCTGCTCGAGTTATCTCAGATCAAGCTACTGGAAAGTCGCGTGGGTATGGTTATGTTGATTTCTCTTCTCCAGAAGATGCTCAAAAGGCTTTAAAAGAATTGCAAGGTAAAGATGTTGATGGAAGACCAATAAACTTGGATTTGGCTAAGGCCAAACCAGCCCAGGCACCAAGAACTCAAAATAGAGCCAATTCTTATGGCGACAAAAGATCACCTCCTTCAGACACTCTTTTTGTTGGTAATTTATCATTCAGATCTACACAAGATTCAATATGGAATAAGTTTGCAGAAGCTGCTGAAGTTGTGGGTGTTCGTATTCCAACTGATAGAGAAACTGAAAAACCAAAGGGTTTTGGTTATGTTCAATTCAAATCAATTGATGATGCCAAAACTGCTTTAGAAAAACTTAATGGAGAGTATATCGATGGAAGAGCTGTGAGATTAGATTTCAGTGCTCCTCGTCAAAGATAGGCAGCTTGTACAATTAGTTAAATCATATTTTTGTTTGAGATTTGTTTTATACTTATAGTAGTCATAATTTACATTTTTTTTTTTTTTTTTCATTGTTTTTTGATTAAAATTTCTTGACACTATACATATGAAATAAAAAATATAACATTTACAATACAAAACGCGAAATACAAAATGCAAAATGCAGCAGCAAAAGCCAGAGATTAGTAGGACACTTTATACAGCGATTGTCATTAGCACAAGTTGAACAAATTTCTGAAGACTCCAGTATCCAACTTTCTTCAAACGTCTAATTTTTGAGTCTTCGTCCACGACATAATCTACAAATGCATCATAGACTTTTGTTGAAATATCGTCCATCAACAAGCAATCATAAATAGTCCAACTTCCATCAAAATCATGCATATCCTTAACAATTCGGCATTTGATTGGAATATAAGTATTTCTAGAGTTTATATATCCAACGATTGGAGCAATCAAGGCATAGTTAACATAGGATAGTTCAGGGGTTGAAAATGGAATTTGTGCTTTGACATTGTTTAGTTTGATTTTCAAATCTAGAACAAAATATTCATTCAAATTTTTTGAAATTTCCTTTTCTTTTTCTTTTATTTTAGTAGAAATGTAGTCGGAGTTTAAATAAGAATTTAGCAATTTATTTTTTGATAAATTTTTAAATTCTTCTTCTAGTTTGAAATTGGAAGTTTCAGTGTTGTATTTGTTCAAGTAATCAGTTTTGCTATAGTATATTCTTTTTGCTTCATTAGAGATATTTTCGGCTAGATTTGATATAAACTCTGTTAAATTTATGGTATTTTCATTCGGTATAATGACATCACCTATCATATCAACTTTACCACTACTTATCCAACCAAAGGGACCTTCCAAGCCGGTGTTTAGATGATCAACATTTAATCCGTCAACTCTTAACCTGGTTATTAAATTTTTTGAATTAGAGTTGTATCTGGTATAGATACTAAATAGTGAGTTATCGTATGAGCCATTGATGTTTCTTGCATTTAAAAAATCATAGAAAAACCAATTTTGACGCAACCTGTTCAAGTTGCAATTATAAATTGAGATATTAAATGGTCTGAAATTATCGGGTTGTAACAATTTAATCAATAGATCTTCCATCACGAAATTTTCAATTTCAAAGTCTCCTGGACTTTTGATGTTTTTATAGTTTCTGGGATCATCATTTGGTTCCCAGTTAACATGGGTTCTATCAACAGTGCCTCTGATACATTTCATGTGCAAGGTTTTAATCAAGCCTCTAGAATTGAACCATTTAATTAAAGATATAGACATTTTGATTTCCTTGATAACAAGATCATATTGAGTGTAGTTACCATCATCATTAAGATAGTCTTTGGGTCGTTTAGAAATAAAACAGTTTTGAAATATAAAAGAGTTTGAACCGGGAATAAATACAGCCTTCTCAAAATTGATGACAAATTTTGAGTTTTCAGTCAAATAATTTGACAAATGAAGAGCTAGAAATCTCTGGCACTCGTCTTCGTACTTTTTGTAAAGGAAATAAGACAATGTCGCAGAAGATGTCAAGAAGAGTAAAAACAACGACCTCCATCTTTTGTGGAAAATGTGAAATGGAGTTTTTGAGCTGTATCGCTGGTTGGAATTGGGGAGCTTATCGATGGCATCTTCAAGTAGGGTTGGTTTGGTGGACAAAAACCTCTCTAATCGCAAGAGTGGAAATTGCTTTTGAAAGGATATGTCATTGTTTATCACCCAAAGATTGTGAAAATTATTTGTGGTTGATATGGATCGAGTTCTGTGAGTACTTTGGGATTTTTTGTAAAGATCCCCTACCAACGTCTGGAATCTGCGATTAAGAGTTGACTTTTCGAGAAAAGAGCATCTCGGCCTATCAAAAAGCAGGAATCTTTGAGCAGACAGAAAGAGAGGTATCTTGTTCTTGTTTGTGCTAGAGGCCAAAAACAGCTTATACATTTGCAAAATGAAATACCCAGCAAAAACCCATGAAATCGATCAAGAGAGAAGCAGCATCTGGTTTGCTAATCCCAGAGCCTCTGAACAAGAACAGAAAAGTTTCTTGATGGAGGCTCAAAGGTGCGGATCTCAGAAATCCGCAGCTAATTAGTGCGGATTAGTCAGCGCTGACTCATTTAACAACATCCAACGCACTTTCCTGCGGCTCTGAGGACTTTGAAAAGATGATCTTAGTGGGCAAACCTAAAATCTGGACCGGAGAGATGCCGGAGGTTCTTCCGTGCGCAGAGTTCGAACGGCGGCAGGAGACGAAGGGAATTGGAACTGTGAGCTGGAGCTGGAGACTGGATGATGTTGGAGACTGATGAAGGCTCCATGGAATCGACAACACAATGCTCAGACTAATGACTATACTCCATCTCGTGTCCTGGTAGAAGCCTTCTCCACAAGATGTGCAAATAAAATCATTTTTGTCTACATTTTTTTTTGATAGCCACCGGTCCACAAGTTACACATGTTATGGCATAACTGGCCATGGCTTTGTTCTTAGTAGTTGATTAACGTCACGATAACAGGTAGGTAGCGAAACTCGTTAAGGAATTAACACAAAAACCTTAGTAAATTAGAGTGAATAAGAGGTTGTTATTAATACTAGCAGATATGGAAACTTGGTTGTCGATCGCGATATTGGAACGAGATTTTGCGATTGTTTATTCAAGCGCCATCACTTTGATTGGAAATGGGCTAAATTAAAGCTTTTAAACCGGCGTGGTGTTTTCAACAACAGTGATA
Organism: Ascoidea tarda (nom. inval.); assembly: GCA_030560485.1. Classification (NCBI taxonomy): domain Eukaryota; kingdom Fungi; phylum Ascomycota; class Saccharomycetes; order Ascoideales; family Ascoideaceae; genus Ascoidea; species Ascoidea tarda (nom. inval.). The sequence continues at coordinate 49,199 of JAKTTS010000023.1, read as the reverse complement.
TAACGAGATAGCAGAGAAAAGAGAAGGTGCAAGCCCACAGCTATGAAGATTGAAAAAAAATATAAAAGATTTTCCACTTTTCAGCTAAATGTTTTCCTCCTCCGAACGACTAGATCATCCTGTTGGAAGAATCAAAAAGAAATCAACTTTTTACACAGGGTGCACTCAAAAGTCTATATTTCACCGATAAATACGGCTTAGGTTGATGATTGTTTTGATACTGAATAGCTCAATAGCTCAAATCGATCTGATTCAGACATGTTCTTCAGAAAACTCTCTTCGCTGTGTACATATTTAAATGTGACATTTTTCCTTACTAATCTAACGTCTCTTCTTTGTTTGGATCTCTTTTGTTTTGTATTGAATCACTTTACATCACACCAATAACAGTTTGAGGCTTAATAATATTGCCAAAATGAAGTATCTTCTTCCATTTATCTCCCTAATATCTCTATCTCTCTCTGTTCCAGTCCCACTTCCAGTGGCCCAAATAACTCCACTGCCCTCATTGGAAAAAAGATCTGGAACAAATCAACAAGTTCTAGAAAACAAAGTATGGACTTCAAACAATGCAAAGATAACCCCAACCATTATTGATGGTGTAACAATATCTGCATCCCCTGTAACCGACTCCTTGACTCCCTGGATCTCTTTGGACTCTACTGGTATTCCCTACAAAATAACACCCACAATCGATGATGATGGTGAAACCGTTAGTGCCTCGCCCACCCCAACTGAATCAGACTACCCTGATCCAACTGGTGTGCCTCCGGTTTTAAGATGCTTTGGTGATAGAGTCGCCGGTGAATTTGATTCAACACCTGGATATCCCTTTTGTAGTGCAAGAAATGGCACTGAGCTATTAGTTGGCGAAACCTATTGGATCACCTGGGACCCTACTTACTGGGGCTCCACTGAAATCACAAAAGTTAAACTTTCAATCAATATCTTAAGTAATAGTGCTAACGATGAAGAAGTCTTCATGAGTGACTACATCAATAACAACAATGGCTATTATCCTTTAAAAGTTGAAAGTAGCTTTGAAGGTTATGGCTTCCTTTTATTAACTCCCTTAACAACTTCTACCACTGAAGCCGAACATGTTGGTACTGTCAGTGGCCCTGTTGTCAGATTCATAACAAGCAAATCTCAAGCTTCAACCACCATTTCAAGACTTCCTTCTGATAATGGTTTAGAAAACAGCTCCAGTTCAGGAAACAAAAACTTAGCTAAGATCATTGCCCCCTCTGTCATCATCCCATTTATCGTTATTGTTGGCGGTTTTGTTGTATTCTATATCTGGAGACAAAAAAAAAAGGCTATTTTAGGCTCTAAATCCCAAAGAATGGCGGACCCTAAATCAAAGTCTGTCGAACTAGCTGAAAGTCCAAATACAAGTAACAGAAATACAATGGATTCTAGTTTCAGCAACAACAAAAATGTCGGATTCCATGACACTTCTTCTATCGTTACTGCAACTACCCATGAAAGTGTTAATCCTTTCAGTGATAAGAATCATCGTTAATTTTTTTTTTATATATTTACATTTTCTTTAATTCACTTTATGTTTTTTGGTGAAAGATCAAAATTGGTTTAAGATGTTAAAATAAAATAGTTTTTATGGTTTTTTGTTGGGGAAACATTATATTTGGATATACCTCTTGTTTTAGTATTTTTAGTATTTTTAGTTTGTTTTTTCTTTATTAATTTATGTTACTTTTTTTTTTGCTTTGAGGATAAGGATAATACCGTAGTCTCTCTATTAATGTGATTTGTATCTTGAAGCAATACATTCAATCTTGCATAAGACAACAGTTCAAGCTTATTACTGTTTTTTATACAGATTGTTTGAATTTTGTAATCCCTCATCTGGTCAAGTTCAACTTAAAAAAATTTAATATTTACAATAAAATAAAATAAAGTCACTAGTTTTGACTTCTAATTCCTTTCATACCAAATAAAAAAACAACATTTTCACTATCATAATCAAAATTTCAAAACATCGCTGCAGTTACATCAAAAAATATCTAATCACTATGTTGGTTCAGATACCTTTAAATCAAAATCAAATCACTAAATAATGAACTAATAAAACTCAATTATACCTGTATTAAAAAACAAAACATAAACTTATTTAAAATAAAGTTCCATCAGTACCTTCTGCAATTGAATTATAGTCATTACTAATCACGCTTCAAAGTTCTTTGTTTTTCGGAGTTTTTTACCACTTTCTCGTCCACGAAAAGACCCTTGGATCGTCTAATATCATTGACGTATTTTCTGGCTAGGTTTTCTCGTTCTGCAAATTCCCCAAGTTCCTCAAGTTCTTCTTCTGTATTGGGAATCCAAAATGGATTTTCATCAATAGATTCAAAACCAGCAAAAACTAGCTGAGGGTTAGCGGCTCCTGAAGTCTTTTTTCGGATTTCATCAGAAAAACCAAATGCCTCAATAACAGGAATTCTAGAATTGATTGTAAAAAATGGAGTTCCTTCTTTCATTTCTTCGGAAATAATATGTCCACGACATCTCTGGATGACACTATAAACTTTCCCGATTGCTTCTGGTGAGGTTTGAATTGTACTCTGATATATTGCTAACATTATTCTGGGAGACCAGTCCAAAAACCCAGTTTTGATAGACTCTCTAGTCCCACGAATCAACTTACCAGAGATGTCCAGTGAAGGATTAATTTTAACCATCGAGCTTTCTGATGATTTCTTTTCTGATATTGATTTGTTCACTTTATATTGTTTATCTTCCAATGATAAATTTTCCAAATCATCTGAAATTAAAACATCATTTGAATCTGGTAGAATTTCAAGAGAAAAAACAATCACTGCTATTCCTTGAACTGGTTCATTAGCAAGAGGCCCCAATAATGTACCTAACTGGAAAGCGCTTACTATAGTGTCTTCATGCTCAAAAATTTTCTTATTATTATTATTGGATTGCAGAAATAGCCTTTTAAAATTAATCCCTTTGGTAAAATCAAAAAAAATATTTGGACCAACTCTTTTAGGACCAAACGAAACAATATTTTCAACATTAAGCACCTCTTCATCTTTTGTGTAATGATTTTCTTCAAACATTTCTTGAAGCATCTTTTGAAAATCTGACACCTGTTTAGATAATACTTCTGTTTTAATATTCTTGAGATTTGTGAATTGTTCTATCAAGATCTGATTCTCAATTAAAATGTTAGTCACTCCTTTATATAGTGGCTGAACCTTGAAAACTAATTTAATATCACCTATAACCAATTTTGAAAACCCTCTTCCTAATTTTTCATTAATAGGAGGACTCATATCGTTTGCAAAGACAATAGTTTCTCTGTATGGAATTAATGGTTTTGAGACTTGAATCTCAATTCCAGCAAATCTTTCTTTCAAATCTTTTAAACATCTTTCTAAATGCAACTCGCCAGCAGTAGCTAATATGAGTTCACCATTATCTTCAACATATGTTTCAACACAAGGATCAGCTTCATTTAATAACTTTAGGCCATTTTCCAAATATTTCATTTGGGTTGGATCCACAGGCTCAATTGAAACTTTCACAATTGGAGAACTTTTGAAGGTGGAAGCCATATTGATTCCTGTGATATTTGGAGAAATTAACGTCCCATTTTTAAGCACTTTTCCTTCTAGGCCACCAATTCCACAAATATTGCCCGGGGGGATTTCCTGAACAGAAGTAAACTCCCTGCCCATTATTAAATAAAGACTAGAAATAACAATTTTTGCAACATGTTCTTCTGGAACTGAAGGATCATATTTTGGACCTAGAGCAAGCAAGGTATCACCTACTTTCAATTTTCCGCTAAACACTCTAGCGAAACCAATTAAATGTTCTGTGGGTAACACAACCGGCTTTTGAGTTTCTTCATTTTCATCTTCTTCCAATTCAAATTCAAAATCAAAGTCTGAAGTTTGTTTTGAAGTGAGATTATTACTATCCAAATCATCAGCATGCGCAAACAGTGCATTGATTGCTTCCAAAGCGTCAGAAGCCTTCTTTGCTTCTAAACGTGCTTTACGGCCTCTTTCTATTATATCATCCTTATTGGGAGTGTATTTCTGTGCCAACTCTTCCTCTGGAATAGATAGCATTTTAGAAACATAACAACTCACGGGGCTATCAGAAGAACAGTTTAAAATACCAGTTTTCAATTTTTCATCTATCGATGGAGCGGAAGGAGAATCTTCAATAAGGAAAGCAACTCTTTCCTTTTGAGAATCGATAGGAGAAGGAAGCTTTTGAATTACACTAAGCAAAACCGATGAAGAAAGCGGTAGCCATTGAGCCATGATAATTTTTAGCAAATTTTTTGTATCTTTTGATTTCAAGTCTCTTGGGGGGATTTTAAGGTCCAAGACAGATATTATTTTTTCTAATTGAGCCATATTTTTCTCCACGATTGTATTTTGATAAACTTTATAGATGTTGTCTAAAATGAAAGAAACAAATAAGGGTTTCAAATTTTTTCTTTTCAAACTCTTTGAAGTTAGGATCTTTTTTGATTTTGGAGAAAAGTAGTAATCACCCCAAAGAACCTTTTGTAGAGTGGATCTATTCATATGTAGTTTGTTTTCGTAAAATAGTGCAAATTGAGAAATGGTAAAACCCCAGGAGTCAATTGAGCTTGCAAAGACAACATTATTTTTAATTGGGTCAAAATATAAATCCTTGTCATCATTTTCAACAAACTTTTGAGATTCATCATCTTTTGTACTTAAATTTTTTTCCAATTTCTCTCTCCATAACAAATCGTCTTGCATCCGCTGACCAGCAAAAAAGGAGCCTAGCACAGCATTGACAGTTTCTATAATTTTTATAAGATGAATATATGTTTCTTCAGGAGATAACATTAGTTCAGTTATTAATCGATCTATTTTATTTAAGACAAGAATCGGTTTTAAATTATCAATCCAGCATTGTCTCAAGACTCCTATTGTCTGAGAACAAACACCTTCAACCACATCAACCAACACAACAGCCCCATCACATAATCTGGAAGCTACGGAAACTTCAGAAGAAAAATCTATATGGCCAGGAGAGTCAATCAAATTAATCAAATGTTCATCAACTTTGGGGGAAGAGGAGCCCTCTACTTTTTGTAAGATTCTAAAGTATAGAGAAATCAAAGAGGATTCCATTGTTATACCTCTTGATTGTTCATCTGGTCTTGAATCGAGATAACGAACTTTTCCTGCCATTCTTTGAGAAATAATACCATTTGAAGCAAGCAAGGAATCAGACAAGGTTGTTTTCCCATGATCAACATGGGCTAGGATGCAAATGTTTCTGATGCAAGAAGGATCATTTTGCAACCGAGTAATTGTATCAATATCCACCTTCATTTGCAATAGTAAGCCTGAAAGGTAGTATTGATCGCATTCTGAAAGAACAGAAAATTTTGTTGAAGTTGATTGTGGTGATCCGTCGCTCTGGTTTCACGGCCGAAACAAAAATACGTCCGGAAGAGTCGAACCTCGGAAGCTATTCTATAAAATAAGATAAGAAACTACTGGCAATGAGCTGCTGGAGATAGGAATACTAATCTTCGCCAGCTGGGATTTCATCTTTCAAATACCTGATGAGCCTCAATTTTATTTCGGTTTGGTCGTGGCCCCGAAGAACATCGCTCACAAAAGAGACATCAACATCAAGTTGAACCATCTGTAAAGCACCCTTCAACACGCCACAGAGAACATTGGAGTACCACAATTCCTTCACAGCTTTGCCGTCATCAGGCAATTCAACAAATTCAGCTAGAGGATTTTCGTCAAACACCAAACTAAACTGTTTGCCATTGTCTGTCCAATTTGTCACCTGGGGAACTATGTTCAAGAAGATTTTGAATCCAACTTTAGAAATGATCTCGCCAGTTTCTTTAAAGGAGTTGCAACGTCCAGCCCCAGTTCTTGCTAGGAAATCCTCAATCAACCTCACGCCAATGTTTTCACCCATTATCTCTAACTGCTTATTGACCTCACAGTAGTTGTTGTTCAAGTCTCTGCATAGCTGCGACACAACGGAGCCGTAAGTTAGTGTAAACAACTCAACATTGATCTTTTCAACCCTGTTTTTCCAGATTTCGTCTGCTGCTGTTCTGACTGCCTTGGACATTTTGCTCTATGGATGAAGAGCAGAAATATGGCCAACGTACGTTTGAGATAGAGAACGAAAGCAGTCACATGCCGAAACGCTCTCTTTGGGTCTCAAACATCGCTTATGGATTTTCTTTGATCCAATATCTTTGATCCAATATCTCTGCTCTTCAACATGCTTTATAAAAAATTTGGCAATGATTATTACTTCCAGGAGGAGGAGGGCCATATTTTAAAAATTGGATCCGATGGGATGTCTTTACATTCCTCAAAATCATTCCCCATTGATTATTCTCTTGCTGATAACAGCCCAAAAAGCATACGTAATAATCCACAATTTACTTCTGGCATTTTTGGCATTTTACAGTTGAAAATAACTGCTCATATCATTCTAATCAAAGACGTTGTCAAAGTTGGTAACTTGTTCAATCAACATGTAATCTATAAGATAAAGCGTTTTCAAATACTACCACTTTTATCCTCAACCATCACCAAAAACTTAATTTCAAACGATAAAGACGAAAATTACTACTTGTATTTATTGAAAAAACAATTAAAATCAGAAAGCTTTTACTTTTCGACCACTTTAGATTTAACCAATTCATTTCAGAAAAGCAAGGCTTCTAATGTTATTAATTCTCCTGATTTCAAGCCTAACTACACTTTCTATTGGAATTCCTTTGCTCTGAAACAATTGATAGAGTTAGCCGCAAAGAATCCCATTTTCAAAAATTTTTTATCATATGTCGTAAATGGATTTATTGATCTTGGAAACTTTCATCATCATAAAGACACAAAGTTTAGAATGGCTTTGATTACTAGGAAGAGCAAGTTTAGAGCAGGCACTAGGTATTTTAGAAGAGGTATCGATAAGAATGGTAATGTTGCCAACTTTAATGAGACTGAACAATTACTATTAGTTTCAAATGATGGTGCAAAAAATGACGAATCCACATTAATTATGTCCTACATTCAGATAAGAGGCTCAATACCTGTTTATTGGGCAGAAATTAATAATTTAAAATACAAACCTCCATTAGCAATTGCTGAATTTTCTTCAACCTCATCTGCTGAGCTTCATTTTCAAAATATTTTCGCCAACTATCATAATGAAAAATTGGTTTTGATTAATTTGATAAATTCCACTGGACATGAAAAAAAAATTAAGGACAAGTTTGAAGATTTGATTGACACTATAAAAACTGATCTTAATGAAAAGATTGATGAAAAACGAAAATCCAATGATAAAAATGGAATCTTTAACATACTGAATCACCATGATGATTCCAATCTTTCAAACACTTTGAAAGATAGAATCAATTATATTTACTTTGATTTTCACGAAAACTGCAAGAATCTTAAGTTTGAAAACGTCAGTATTTTAATTGAACAATTAATTAATTCTGGTGATTTAAATAATGATGAATTTTCAGTTTCTAAAATTAATACAACAGATCACATCACAACAATTCAAAGCCAAAAAAACATATTAAGAAGTAATTGTATGGATTGTCTTGATAGAACGAATGTAGTCCAAAGTTCAATTGCTGAATATGTTTTACAAAAACAATTTGAACGCTTGAAAATTATTGAAAAAAATGGCATTAAATTTACTCAAAAATTTCCTAAATTTTTCTTAGATTTTAAAAAGATTTGGACCCATAATGCCAATTCTATTAGCAAAAGTTACTCAGGTACCAATGCACTAAAGACTGACTTTACCCGAATGGGTAAAAGAACTTTATCTGGACTATTTAAAGATACTTATAAATCATTGAATAGATACTTTTTGAACAACTTTTATGATGGATCTAGACAAGACTCATTTGATTTGATTCTCGGGGAAATTACCAATAATGAATTTTTCTTAAAAGAAAATCAAGATTTGATTACAAGGGATAATAGACCTATGATTATTCAATTAGTTCCTAATATTTTGAAATCTGCAACTGTTTTGTTCTTGACAGTAATATTTTACCCCAAGAATAACTCATTATCTAGCCCAACAAATTTAATATCGTTAGGATGTTGTTGCTTGTCCATTTTTTTCTCAGCATATTTTATTATGCATAATGGTATGCAGTATGTCAATTGGCCAAAACTAAAACAATTGGATTATCTCCAGACCCAGGAAATATTTTCTAACCAAAATCACCCCTCCATTAAATATGTGATACATGATAATTACCTGCTATCATGTTCTTTCAATAAAATTCAATAAATCTGCGACATTACAAACTGGAGAAAAATAATTTCAGATATCTAATAATGTAAATAGTTAGATTGTTTTCTGCTATATGAAAATGGAGAGAATACACCATAATAATTTCAAAACCCTATTTTTCAAGTTGTTTTGATTACTTAATTTTAAAAAATGCATCGGTTTCACTTATAAAAATAACATCAATGAATAAGTATCTGATCACTCAAAAAATCCAAATAATTTTATTATCACATCTAGTAACTATTGTTTAAAACTGAATAAAGAAAATTAAAGAAATAAAACCTATAAAAATAAAAACTTTTCAAACCATCATTTTTTTAAAATATCGAATATTAATAACAACGAAAATTCAATATATACCGTTTGTACGCTTAGTACGTAATTCTCTTTGTTGTCTTTGGACCTCTGGATCATAAGTTAAAAACTCATCCAAACCCTTACCAGCAGGCACCATTGGGAGGACTGGAACTTTTGATTCAACCTCAACCTCTAATAAAATGGGTCCTTTTTCCTCTAAAAACTCTCTTAATTTTTCATCTAATTCCTCTTGTTTAGTGGCTCTAATTGCTTTTACACCCATTGATTCAGAAAATTTGACAAAGTCAGGATTTAATTGATGAGTGTGAGAGTATCTATCTTCATAAAACAATGACTGCCACTGGGTAACCATGCCCTGTTCTTCATTATTCAAAATTAAGATTTTCACAGCAGTACCAGCCTGCACAGCCGCAGAAAGTTCTGTTAATGTCATATTAAACGAGGCATCTCCATCAATATCAATTACCATGGCCTCAGGACGGGCTATTTTGGCGCCAATGGCAGCCGGAAGGCCGTATCCCATGGTGCCTAAACCACCAGATGTTATCATGGTTCTTGGTTTTGTCCAGTGAAAATGCTGAGCAGCCCACATTTGATGTTGACCCACACCAGTAGTTATAATAGTTTCAACATTTTTGTTTTGATTGCACATTTCTGATAACTTTTTTATAACTGTTTGAGGTTTAATCTTGGAACCAGGAGTTTCAACTTCATAAGAATAAGGATAAATACCTTTCCATTTGTTGATTAAATTAAACCACTCCTTCCTTTCTTTGACAGGTTTAATTAATGGTATAAACCTTTTCAAATTATCAGTAACATCACCTTCAATTGCTTCGGTAGCCTCCACAACTTTATTTATATTCTTTGGGGAAATCTCAAAATGAATAATACCACCCTTGTTCTGAGAGGCAGCCAATTTTGCGGCAGGAGCAAATTTAGGAAGAGATCCAGTGACACGATCATCGAATCTTGCACCAAGAGCAATAATTAGATCTGCATTTTGAATTGCTAAATTGGCATAGCAGGAGCCATGCATTCCTAACATATCAAGGGACTTTTCATCGGTTTGATCAAAGGCCCCTAGTCCCTGTATAGTGGTTGTTACAGGTATTTGAGCTATCTCGGCTAATTCTTTCAATAATTTGGGACCAGCAGGGTTGTTTAAAATACCAGCACCAACATACAAGACTGGTTGTTTGGAAATATTCAATAAATGCGCAGATCTTTTAATGGCATCCTCGACAAATTCAGAAGCAGCATGATTTGTAATTTTTGACAACATCTTGGAGGGAATGGATGATTTGATTGGAATAGCGGATTTTAAAATAGCAGCAGTAACATCTTTTGGTAAATCAACAAGAACAGGGCCAGGTCTTCCAGTGGTAGCAATTTCAAATGCTTCATTTATTCTTCTGGGCAATTCTTCCACGGATTTAACCATCACATTCCATTTTGTACATGAACGAGAGATTCCCACTACATCTGCTTCTTGAAAGGCATCAGAGCCGATAAGAGTTGTAGGAACTTGTCCAGTAAATACAACCAAAGGTACACCATCTGCCAAAGCATCGGCCATAGGTGTTACCATATTTGTAGCACCAGGGCCAGAAGTAACTAAAACGACCCCTGGTTTTCCTGAAGTTGATGCTTTGGCATATCCAATAGCCATAAATCCAGCCCCTGCTTCGTTTTTAGGAAGGATGAAATTAAAGTTGGTGCTGTTATGTATTCCATCAAAGACTGGAAGGATAGCACCACCAGGATAACCAAATATTGAATCAACATTATGGCGACGCATGAGTTGTTCAAATATTTGGCCACCATTTAGACCAATAAATGAGTTGTCGTATAATGGTTTGGGGGATACATGCTTCAGAAATGTTGATTGAATAGTTGAAGTATTACTTCTGTTATCATATTTGATGGCAGCGGCTGTTGAATTCAATCTAAGACTTTGGTTTAGGAAGAAAAGTGATTTATTGAGAGAACCAAAAGGTGTTAATCTGCTATTTATCTTTAACATTTTTGAAAGAAAGTGAAATGAATTAAGGATAAATATGATTAAAAGCAGAGAATTTTACAGAATTATATAAAGTGGGTGTGAAAAAAAACTCGACTCTCTTGGCTGAAAAAATCCTCATGTCAAAATGAGTCACAAAATCTCCAGCTTTTGAGGGGATTTCTGCAGATATTCGCACAATTTTGATTTCTTCAGATGCTGCCTGCCCACAAATAGAGGGAAAAAGGTTTTCAATCATGATTCCGCACAAGCGGATCCAGGATGGTGGAACTGTTGAGCCTCAAAGAGGAACCTTAAATGCTGGGCTTGACCCGGATAGTGCATGGCTGGGGTGGACCTGTGGCGCAGAGATCAAGTGAATTAGTCATGAAACAACAAGACACCTCTTTTGAGAGGCAACAACAACAGCTCGAGAATTGGTAAAGGTATCCTATGCCCAATCTTCGCACAACCCAACACATTATCTGCTGTGAAAGACTCATTGCCATCACCATCAGTGTTAACCTTTTACTTTCGCCTGCTTTTGAAATTCTCCACTCCATTATCAACGTCCATAATTTATAAAATTCTTTCACTCAAAAATAAATTGGGTTTAAATAAGTCTGGTAGAACTGCCAAATGGATTCCATCTATTACAGCTTCAGCATTTTTATCAAAATAAAGTTCAACTTTTCGACATAGTATTTTGGTTTTTATTAGCCAGATATAAAGTGATTTGGCCTTAAAACATCCCTTAACCGCCATCAACAATAATAATAGTTTTCTTAAAAGCAGTTCTTTGTAAGAATCTAATTTTTTCAAGCTATAAATAATTAAATAGATTACTTATTTTTGATGCCAAATTATACTGATGAAAATAATTTTGCAGAAGCATCCTTCTTATATTGTTTATGGAACCACCTGTACTGTATTCGTTTAGTTTTTTGGCATTTACAATGGAAAAATGTGTATTCTTTATGAAGTAAAATTGAATCAAGTTTGAAAACCATTAATTGGCATTGTATGGGTTTTCTACCCGAATACTGGGATTTGATGAAAGCTTTTATCTACAATTCCAGTAATGATGAAATTTCTGCACGTCTCGTATTTCAAGGCCATGTTGATAAGAATGCCATAATGACTTTTAGTCATGTTTTGGATTTAGTGATGCTTTCAAGTTCAATGTATAGTGAAGAAATAGTGAATGAGCCGGTGAATAGCTAAGGATATTATCAGTTTATATCTATAATTTCTTTTAGGTTATAGGATATGTTTCGTTTTTTGCTGCCTCTCATTTTTTTATTCATTCAACAACAAAGGTTACAGAAGGGGAAGTCTCTGATCAAAGAATTATGAAAATCATCATTTTTTCCACAATGGGAATTTAACAATATAAAATCTCAGTGAAGTCTAGTTATATTCATGCCTAAAACAACAATATGTTTGTACTTAGAGTGAAATTCAGTTAACAATTTATAATCAAAACCATCGACAACTAAAACATATTGACAAACTTCTTGGACATTAAGCTAGGCACCTACAGCAAGTCTTCATAAGTTTCTATTCGTGAAATGTGTATGAATATCTCTAAGGTTCAAACATTGATTAGAATTGCAGTGCATAATATAGTTGCACTATCGTGGATGCTGGATGATCCCGTTAAATACTAGACCTGCGGAACATCACCGCAAGGTCTCGGAAGTAACACAATTACAGTAGTAATTAGATATCACCAATATACAAACTAACTGGTTGCTCAATTCACTTTTGTTTCCATTGAATTTCTGATACATATATATATCTTAATAATATCCACTTTGTTGCCCCATTTATTTGTCAAAAAAACATCTCACAATGCCATCAAATAAACCAGAGAAGAATGATGAAATGACCATTATTCAAAAAGCAATATCATCCTTTAACAACCTTTTAGAAAAATATATCTCATTTAAAGAGTCTGGATCAGCAAGTGACTTTTACAAGTTTATAGCTCAAAATGGGTACTTATTTCAAAAAAAATTCCAAAAAGAAAATGAAATTACCCCCACCAATGAGAAAGCTTACCTCCTCCTATCTCAACTACAGCTTCCCATATTTAGAAATATCAGCTTCCTTGTAGTTCCATATAAATTAGTTAATCATAATTCAAATTTAGGAAATCATCATGTTTTGCCTCAAGCCTATCAACTGGTCATCAGAAACATATACAGATTAATCTATGGCAATCAAAACAATGGGATTCTATTAAATTCACTAACAAAAAATCTTTAAAAACTAACCCAAAATGAAACGGAAATTACAAACGATGTTGTGATAAACTATATAGTCAATTTTTTCTCAGTCAACACATTCCTCACTATAACTTATCAAGATTTGGTAAATGATATTACAATAAAAAAATACCATACCGAAGCTAACACAACGAATTCAATGGATTCATTTTTGGACGTTCTGCCTTATCAGACTTCATCCATTTCAACCAACAGAAAAAATTCACTATATGATCATTTTCATATGGTGATTCCATACTCTCAAAATGAATTTGATAGCTCCTAAATGCGACTTTGGCTACAGACCTTCTTGATCCATATTATCAGAACGCCAAACGAAATATCTGACCCACTAAAATTTTTTAATAAAAAAGATTTATTGATTTTAAATGAGCTGAATATCCAACAATTAATCGAAAAACGGATATTAGAACCTGCGTGTAATTTGATATAGTGATGCCGGTAGAAATTAAATTACCAGATTTAAGTCGGTATTACCAGGATTTCATTGAAGCAAACTTTGAACATAACAAGTTCACATCAAAAATAAATCCATTAAAAAATGTTATATCTTAAAGTGTATACCAGTGTTTATTAGCTTCTACCAACGCTGGTATCATTACTGATTATACACACTTTTTTATTTTTGAATTTGCTTTTGATGTTAAAATTTTGCACGAAGTTTTTGGTATTAACAACTGCAACTTGGTCAAAAAATTGGACATATAATAAAAGTTAATAAATATGTCAAAACTCAATGTTGATGGTGCTTCATCAGTTGCTGTCTTGACATCATTTATTTTAAAACATTACCCATACAAAATTCAACTATCCTCGGTTGAGAGAAAAGCAAATAAATCCAAGTATATGGAAATTCTTGATGCTCTAATGATTTCGAAACAAAACAATAAGAAATTGATTTGCCAATCATACAACTTACAAAATCAGTATTTAAAAATATTTAGAGATAGTAAAAATACCATTTGAAACTTAGACTTGAATGACAAGGAGTTTGAAAAGATGAAAAGATTATTCACGAATGCCAAAATTAGCACTACCAAGATCCACAGGAATCAAGTTCAAGCAATTCTTCAGGGTGATTGGCCAGGTAAAACCTTTGCGATAGTATTGCAAACGAAAAAGAATACTATCCTAAAAGTTTACGACGCAGTAAGAGCTATCAATTATATTTTCGATTCAATAATGAACCATACAAAACGTTTAAGCTTGGATAAAAAATGTCATGAAACTCGATATCGGTTTAAAAAAGAAATAAATGCATATCTAAAGCTTGGAAGCAAAGCTTTCGAAAATATTGTACCTCCTTTGGTTAGGTTTGGATTTTTAAAACATCCAAATGTTAAAAGTCAATCGGCTGTTAAAAATTTGGGTAAGATTAATTTAAAAGACCCTCTTCAATTATTAAGTTTTTTTCTTGAGAGTAAATATGTGGGTAAAAATGAAATGGCAAATGTCAGTATTAATCAATTTCAAATGATACTATCAGTTGCTCTCAATAATTTGCATCAAATACATAATGCAAATATTTTTTATGGAGATATTCACATTCATAATGTAATATACAATATCAACAACAATCAATTCTATTTTATAGACTTTGGGTCTTCTACAATTAATAGCAATAGACAACGAGGAAAAACTAGCACTGGCATGAACCAAAACGCGAAGGATGATGATTTTATTAAAGACTTATGGAATGATCACAATGCTCTCCATAATGTAATATTTCATCAAGCGTCGTACACTCTGATATCAGATCGGTTTTTAAACAGCAAGAAAAATGAGTGTGGATATTGCAAAAAAATACTTCAATTCAGAGAATGAAAATTTAAGGGTAAAGTCGACAAAGCAGAAAAAACGAAAGAACCAACCACAAAAGACACTTTCAAAACGTAAGCACCAAAAAATTATCAAAGAAAAAAATTAGATTAAAGTCCAAGAAAATGCTATCAATTTTAAAAAACGAATACTAATTAAAAACTAAAAAAACATCTGAAGGCATATGTATACACAAATACATACTTTCATGAAAACCGATTTGTAGATATATGGGTTGTAAGAGTTAATATTGATTTCGACAAAACATATCATTACTTTCCAGTGCTTCTACGAAAATATGCTGCTCTTAATTTTGCTAAATTAATAGTCTTAGCTAATTTTATTCACAGCAATCTGCCTTTATGTGCTGGTGAATCTAAAAGGCCAACAGTGTTAAGGTAACTAATATAAATACCTATTTGGTTAAAATCAGTATTTTTTCCAGTAGAGACATCGACAGCTGTGAATCGCGAATCAGGTTTCACAGGTTTCAAATACTATTCTTGAATACCCAGTTATTTGGCACATATTAACATTTTTATCAGCACTAAATGTTGCAGCAACAACGGTTCTAGCAATGTGGTTAGGAGATACATGATTGACATTGTTGGATATTTGAAGAAAGTAGCCAATTTGCAAACAATCCTTCAACATTCTTCAAAGAAAGTCATCTGTGTTTGAACAACCTAATTCCATATCCTCACTAATTTAGCCAGGTCTGATTATGGATCCAGAAAGAACTCGTTCACCAGCTTGTTTAATGTATATTCAGCTGCCCATTTACTTTGTCTATAAACAGTTCTGAGCCCGGTAGTAGACACAGGCAATGTATCAGACTCAAGAGCACCAATTTTACCTTTTTCAATTAATTTTTCAGATAAATCAAAAAAACTATTTGTAACAATTGCTAAAGTTGTACAAACAAATGAAAAAATCTTTGCTTTGCAATTTTGCAAATACTAAGATTAACAGTAGAAATAACGTTAGAATTCCTCAGCTTAGAGTAGGAATAGCCCCAATGAACTAATGCACCGTTATGAATAATATAATCAAAACTGCTGACAAGATTAATAAATTTTTCTTTACTTTTATCACGAAATTGGGCCTGTGACGAAATACCAAGAAAAATTTTGATTCTATTGTCAAAAAAACCTTTCCATGTATTGTGTTTTGGATCCTCTTTGTGTTTTATCTAGACCCTTAAGTTCTGTTTCAGTCCAGACATGAACAAATACAGCAATATTATTATGACCTGATGGGGGGATACACTTAATCGGTCCGACAAAATATCTAAACCAACAGAACCAGTAACCCCAGTTACAAAAGCTTCGATGGAAACACTGCAAATGGCCCAATTTTGCTGATAAAAATCCTTTTCTCACAGTCTTGACTACCCTTTGCATCATCAGAATAGCCGAGAGCCTCACTTTCAAATTCAACACGTTCGAGCGAAGATTCATCTGACGTTTGTTTGACCCAGTTTGAAAATGCTTTGAGATTGCTCCTGGAACAGTTCGGAACTCGTCTCCCAGTCCCTTTATCTTGGAACAATTTGCAACCCGGCCGTGTCTTAAAGGCGCAAAAAGCTCTGTACTGCACAGGCGGGTAATACCAGCCCTTTCCGACCGCCAGCTGAGTGACAGCATTTACTGCTCCATCCATCTTTGATCTGAAGCACATCATCAACAGCTTTCCTATCACTATCTCCATCGCCAGCCAAAGATGAGAATATACTTGAACCGAAACCCTAGAACACTCATCTTGACATCGAAGACGCATGCTCTCCTATTTAGATATACGAAATCTAGCTTCCTGAGCTCCAATTCTTCCAGGACCTCAGTCCATGTGGAATTGCTTGACCTAAATGTCATCAATTTGAGTAGAGAAGGCCTCGTCAAACTATCAAAAAACGAAATACATGGCTTTCTTGGTTTGATTAACATTGGTTTAAATACTTTCCTATGTGCTATAACCTCCAAATATCAGGTTGCTACTCCTCTAGCTCATCACTCCATTAATAGAATCTTATCAGTTGAGTTCTTTTGCTTGAATGATGCCAAATGGGATAACTACAATCTAAATAACCAAATCAACACCAATAATTTTGTAAATAACAACTACAACAACAATGGCACTGGTCTCAGTACTTTTGATACTTTTACTGCCACAGAACCTAATATAAATTTAATCGATCATCCTTGTTCGGATTTACAAAAATTGTTAAGCAATGGTTCTTTTTACTATTCCTCGGATTTCGATTTAACAAACAACTTGGAGACTAGAGGGGTTGTATCAAATTCTTTAAGTTTTGACAACTACCAAGATGAATATATGTGGAATTCATTCATGATGACTGAAATGATTCAATTCAGAAATAAATCCTCCACTGATTTTAAGAAAATTCTTGACAATAATGGATTTTTAACAACTGTTATAAGGGGTTTTGCAAAAACATTCCAATCAAATATTAAACAGTATAAGGCTGACTTAACTTTAATTTCAAAACAAAGCTGGAAAAGAGCAGGTACAAGATACAATGCAAGAGGTGTTGACGATGACTCTAATGTCGCAAATTTCGTTGAAACTGAGATAATCTTGCATTTACTAGACCATATAGTGTTTTCTTTTGTTCAGATCAGAGGCTCAATCCCTTTGTTTTGGGAGCAAGAAACACAATCCTTAAACCTATCCACTCCAAAGGTTCAAATAACTAGATCCTTAGAAGCAACTACCCCTATTTTCTTGAAACATTTCGAGGATCTAATGCAAAACTATGGCTCCATTCATGTTGTCAATCTTCTATCCAAGTCAAAAACATCTGAAGTTCCCTTGTCCAAAAGCTTTTCGAAATTAATTCATTATTTGAATAACTTAAATAAAAATCAACAGCCAGTCGACTATTGTAACTTTGATTTTCATCAAGAAACAAAAACTCAGGGCTACCAAATGGCCAAGAGAGTTATCCCATTGATTAAAAATAACATGTATCTTTTTGGTTATTTTTCCTATGACTTGACTCAACAACAAACTTTATCAAGACAAAAGGGCGCATTTAGAACAAACTGTCTTGATTGCCTCGATAGAACAAATTTAATCCAACAAGTAATATCAAATGCAATACTTGACATGATTCTAGATGATTATAAACTAGTTTTGCCCAGTGAGTTTGATTTTTTTAAGAAACACAATGTACTATGGGCCGATAATGGTGATCAAATTTCTCAAATATATACCGGCACAAATGCTTTGAAGTCTTCATTTTCAAGATCTGGCAAAATGTCCTTAAGTTTAGCCTTATCTGATGCAACAAAATCTGTCAGCAGAATGTACATTAACAATTTTGTTGATAAAGGCAGGCAATTAACTATTGACACATTATTAGGAAGATTAGCAGAACAAAGTCCTGTTCATTTATTCGATCCTATAGCTGACTATGTTAATGATGAATTATCCAAAATTGAATCCAAGTTTACAACTTTTGAAAACTTGAATATTTTTGTTGGCACGTTCAATGTCAACGGATTGACTCCAAATTTTAGTAAACTATTAAATGAGGATGATCCTTTGCATTTTATTGAATGGTTATTTCCAATTAAAGACAAATTTATCCCAGATATATTTATCATAGGCTTCCAGGAAGTTATTGAATTAAATGCCGCAAGTATCTTGAACAGTGACAATTCCCAGTCAATTGTTTGGCAAGATATTATTGGTGACGTTTTGAATAAATACGGTGAAGATAAGGGAATCAAATTTTCTCTTATAAGAGCAGAGCAAATGTCTTCGTTGATTTTCCTATTTTTTCTAAAAACAAGCAAAGTCGAAAACATCAAAAGAGTTGAAGGTTCAAATAAAAAGACTGGTTTAATGGGAATTTCGGGAAATAAAGGTGCTGTTGCAATTAGATTCAACTATGGCTCCACAAGCTTTTGCTTTATCAATTCTCATCTTGCTGCTGGAAGATTAAACGTTAAAGACCGCAATGATGATTACCTGATGATAGTACACAGCTTGAAATTTACTAAAAATCAATCAATATTTAATCATGAAGCTATAATTTGGCTAGGTGATTTAAATTATAGAGTTGAGTTGGACAATTTCGAAGTCAGGGGAAGACTAGAAGATGAGGAAAATGACAACTTTGAGCATCTCTTGAACTATGATCAATTGCTAGCTGAAATCGACAAAAATGGAGCTTTTAGAAATTTCGATGAAATGGAAATCAAATTCAGACCAACTTATAAATTTGATAATAACACTAATAGGTATGATACTTCGGAAAAACAGAGAGTACCATCTTGGACAGATAGAGTTTTATACAGAGGTAGTGCCTTAAAACCATTGGCTTATAATTCCATTCCAACAGTTATGTTTTCCGATCATAAACCTGTGTTTGCAGCATTCAAGGCTACAGCCAAAGTGGTAAACTACGAGCTAAGAGAAAAATTTTCAAAGGAACTATACGAAAAATACAGAGTAATTCACCAAAGCAACAACAATGACTTGCTCATTGATTTAGAAGGTTTGGACGCTCCAAATAATATCGTTCAAATAAAGAAAACAAATACTTCTATTGAAAGTAGAAAGAACTCGCTATCTCCATCATTGAACAAAAAGTCGTTCACTTATGACACTAGACTCCCACAAACTTATACTGATAACAAAAGTGCCTTATCAAGTGCCTCTAGCGTCAAAAAAGATACCTTGGATAAAAACGGTGCTCAAAGTTCAGAATTGATTTCTATATCTAGTTTTCAATCACAATCAGAACTTTCTTCTGACGAAGAAATTGCACCTAAGATACCTACCCGAACCTCTACTCTTAACAGTTTTGGAGTTCCATCTCTACCATCAAATGAAAGCAAAAATTCAACACCTGCTCCGCCAGCTCCACGCAAAAACCTTCCTCCTGGTTATTCTGATATGATTTTACAGCCCAAACGCATTTCTTCAAAACCACCAGTTCCCACTAAAAAACAAGGAGAACAAACTAGTTCCAATAGTTCTAAAATCAGTAGCAAAATCGCTAAACCAACAAATAACTCAAATGGTGCTCCAACTTTTCAATCTTTGTCTCAAAGCACAGAATTTTTTCACAGGATTTCATCAAAACCATCAGCACAATCATCTAATGATACTCTTGATGAATCCCATAAAGGAAATAACAGCATTTCAAGAGTTCAAAGTTCGACTAGTAATTCCTCCATTGAGATCAATAAAAACATCGATTCGAAAAATCCAGTTTTTATTAATCAATTGGGAATGAACAGTGCTCCTTTAATCCCAGTTAAAAAACAAAATCTCAAAGCAAATAATTTATCAGATCCTCAATTTAATAAACCTGGAAATACATCTACGAAAGTCGCACCGATAGTTCCAAAGAAGCCCGATCATCTTCGAGTTTCACAAACAACTCCATATTAAAAACAAGTATTTTTTCATGTATTTTTTAATGTCTTATAGAAACTTTTATAGTGTTTATTAATATACAATATATACTTTGGCTGATTACTGATTTTTTCATGCAAATTGGTAGGTTTATATCTATTTTAATAGTTTTCATAAAAAACAAAGGGATAAAATTTTTATTTTATAAAATTCTTTCTTTTTCTTCCTCTCACTTTGATTGTAGGCTTCCTATTTGTGGGTATCCCATTTCCATTACTGCTTAGTTTTAAGCCATTGGTTGATCTTTTGTTCACAAACGGTTTTTTGCTCTTTGGTAATGACAAATCATCATCAATTGATGTTTTTCGTTTCCTAGAACCATTAGAAGGCAAAACTTTTTCTGCTGATGCTTTTGAATTTGCTTTTGCTTTTCCTTTTGCTTTTGTTTTTATTTTGATTCTTTGATTTTCTTCTGACTCGTGTTCTTTCACTAAACAAGATAATAGTGTTTGACATCTTCTTGATAATTCATTATTATTCCTACTTTTAAGAAAAAAATCAAAAGCAAAAATGGGCGATTTTCGAATTTCTTTTCTGATTCTATCATATAAATCTTCTGTAGAAATTCCGTATTTATACAACATTAAAATTAAAAACCTATCTTCGTCTTCACTGAATAACTTTTTACTAGCTGTTTTAGGAGGGAATAATAACTTTAATTCAAACAATGGAATATGATAACTCTCAACTTTCCGAATAAGAGCTTTCTCTTGTAACTTGATTTTTTCTAGTTTTTCTTCACCAACCTCAATTTGATTTATATACTTATCATGGTTATCTATGCAAGTAAAATTGTTCCAAAACTTTTTACTATAATCTAGGATTTCTTTATAGCTTTTGCCTTCAAAATCTGCTGCAATAGATTTCAAATTTGTTCTTCCATGCTTTCCACTCAAATGAATAAAGGTTGTGAAATCTCGTCTTGACCAGTTATCAAACCCTTGTGTAAGCAATTCATTTTTTAATTTTTCTTCATTTTCAGTCAATGGTTCAGCATTTCTAATTGCTAACTGTTGTAAAGCTTGTTCATTTTTTCTTTTTTCAAAAGTTGCTGGAGGTCCTTCGGCTAAAGCTACTTCATGATTGATTCGTTTTTTATAAAAATTTCTCTCTTTCTCTAATAACTCATGAAGTAAAGGAGGATAAAATTGGTGGTCGTAGATTGAGTATTGTTTTGGAGCTTTGATTTTGTTTTCTTTTGCAGGCCGGCCACTGTTGCTATTTAAAACATCTCTATAGTACATGTCAACTGAATAATTCTCTTTTCTTTCTCTTTTAGAAGGGTTGATCCATTGGAAAGCTCTCAGAGGCCCTTTGATTTTTTGATGGATGACTTTTTTGAAGTCTTTACCATCCCATTCATATGCAGAATCAGAAGTAAATTTCTGTAAATCATCCAATCCTAATTTTTCATATTTAGAATTTAATTCATTGGTTTTTTCTTCTGATTTTTTTAGTATATTTTCAATATCAATATCAGATACGGGAGTTAGTTTTTCTGCAGATTCAAATACATCTTGTGCACCATGTTGAATCATTGAAATTAATTCATCTTTTGTGGTTGACTTATTGTGCTGAGTGGAAGCCGTGGATGGATCTCCAGAATTTCTGGCTTGTTGAATAACTAATTGATCCAATCTCAATTTTTGAGTTGCTCTCTCTAATACTTTTTCTTCAATAGCATTCTCTGTAACCAATCTAAAAACTTTGACCTGTTTTTTTTGACCAATTCTATGCGCTCTATCCATGGCTTGTAAATCAGCTTGAGGATTCCAGTCTGAATCATAAAGAATTACAACATCTGCCGAAGTTAAATTAATGCCTAAACCACCTGCTCTGGTAGTTAATAAAAACAAAAACTTTTCGGAATTAGGAGCATTGTAATCATCGATTGCCTTAATTCTATCAGAGTGCTCAGTTTGACCATCGATTCGACAGTAGTTAAATTTCCTTAAGTAACAATAATCCTCCAAAATATCTAGCATTCTAGACATTTGAGAAAAAATCAATACTCTGGAACCATCTTCTTTCAATTTTTTCAATAATTTGTCTAAAACCTTTAATTTATGAGAATTATATACCAAATGTTCATCAGTGGTAAAAGGAGGACCTGGCTCAGCACCCTCAAAAAGATAAGGATGATTGCAACACTTTCTAAGCTGCATCACAACATTTAATAGTCTCGTTTTATTACCTTTTGCACCACTGACAATGTCAAAATCTTTTTCAAGTATTTTTTTATACCATGTTTTCTGCATATCAGACATTTTCAAGTATAAGTTAAGTTCTTTCTTGGGAAGTAGAGAAGTTTCAACGTCGGCTTTAATACGACGTAAAAGAAAAGGTTGAAGAACTTTATGTAGTTGTTGAACTAATAAACGTTGTTGATTAACTTTTTTTTCTTCTTCTGTGTTCAAAACCTCCGAGTTATTTATCTCTGTTTGACTCTCATCTGAATTTTTGGCGACGCTGTTATTGCTTGAATTTTGAAACCATTCATCAAATGTATTAGAATCAGAAAAAACATCGGGTAATATAAAATTTAATAATGCCCAAAGCTCGTGAAGATTATTTTGTAGAGGAGTACCAGTGATTAATAATCTGTTTTTGGAGGTAAATAATCGAATTACTTGGGATAGTAAACTTTTCTCATTTTTAATTCGATGAGCTTCATCAATAATTACATATTCCCAGTTGAATTTTTTCAAAGCAGCTTTTTCTCTTAGAACTAGCTCATATGAAGACACAACGACATCGAAATCACAGGGCAATAATCTAGACTTGACTATATCCGCTCTTGTTTGTTTATCACCGTTTAAAAGTAAAACGTTGACTTGTGGAGTCCATTGTTTGAATTCTCTAAACCAATTATCCAAAGTAGATTTCGGTACAATGATTAGATGAGGGCCTTCGATGCATTTTATGTATCTTAAATAACCCAATAAAGCAATGGTTTGTAAAGTTTTGCCTAGACCCATTTCATCAGCAAGAATTCCAGATAAATTGTATTCGTATAAATTAATTAACCAGTTCAACCCCTGGACTTGATAAGAACGCAATAAACCATTAATATAGCCAGGAGATTGAGTGAATTCAAAGATATTAGAAGTACTCTCATTTTTTTCATCATTTAATAGCTCAGCATCCTCTTCCTTTTCAGTTTTCCTTCTTCGTTTACCATTTTGGATTTTCAAATCCACAGTATTCAACAACTTTTTAAAATTTTCATCTTTTTCAGCTTTCGAGTTAAAAAAAAGTTTAAACAAATTAGTCAACGACAATAGGTAAGTATATCTTTTGTAAATCTGAGATTCAAGGATTATTTTATTTTGTTGGGTATTATTCAGCTGAGCATAAGACAATAAGTATTTTTTTTTCTTATCTTGATTTGACTTTGAATCGATGTTATAGCCTGCATAGTTAGCTAAATTATAATCAGAGCTTGAATATTCAGAATTTGTAGGAGAATGGCTTCTAGATTGGTTTCTTAATGTCAAAGAATCTTCTGATTCTTTAGGAAAAGTTTTTTTTGAGAATAAATTCTCAGCAGCTTTTTCATTATTTTTGCCATTAGTTGTGGCAATGATGGTGTTAATCGGTGAAGTAATACGATTGGTAGCGGTATTATTGGAATTAGAATTGGTGTAAATTTTTTTTGGTTCTTGAGTTGAAATTTCAGAATCACTTTGATTTATTTCAACAAAGTCTTGCGTCGAAGGTAGATCGATCATTTTAACAAAAGAAGAATCACTATTTTGATTTAACAATTGGACACCAGCATGATCAGTTTTGACGGGGCTTATGGTCATTTTTAAGCCAAAATAAATATATTCAAAATAATAAATAGAGTAAATGAAAGGTGAACGAGAAAAAAACAAAAGATTAAGAGTAGTGATAGAAAAGTTAGAAAGATGAATCCAACACCAATAATTGAACATTGATCGCAATTCACGTAAAAGTCGTAAGGCTAGTGATGTCCAAATAAAGTGATTTGTGGCGCAGAAACGCGAGAATCAGGCTCAAAAACCAAAATAAAGCAAGGAAAAATTGCAGCAAAAAATACGTGTTTGCGATGAGAAAGTTCACGCAGTCTGTCACGCAGTTTGTCACGTAGTCTGTCACGTAGTCTCCCTTAGTAAAGAAAATAACCACTTTAGACTCATCTTTAAACCCATTTTGATCTTTTTACAGCAACCACAAACAATAGCTGTCTAATCAGTGCTTTGGTCCTAATAACGGTTCTGATTCTAACAATTGGGATATTTGATCTTTCAAAAACGCAAAAAACAGTTAAAGGAAATATTGAGAAAATAAATTCAAAATAACTGACACCACCATGATATTGCAACAATAGAGAGGATAATAGCACGTCGAGTTTTTCTATGATTTTATTTTGCAGCTGAAAGCAACTGGTTCAATTGTAATTTGTTTCCTTTCATCGGTTCTGGATAATTGAATGGTGTGAC
Organism: Ascoidea tarda (nom. inval.); assembly: GCA_030560485.1. Taxonomy (NCBI): domain Eukaryota; kingdom Fungi; phylum Ascomycota; class Saccharomycetes; order Ascoideales; family Ascoideaceae; genus Ascoidea; species Ascoidea tarda (nom. inval.). Next base: position 24,519 of record JAKTTS010000023.1, on the reverse strand, counting down.
TGTGGTAAATATTATGGTTGAAGTGCTCGTTTAATCCTGATTATACCACCAATTTCCAACATCCCCCATAATCCAAATGTATATATATCTGGAAAGACGTGTTTCGGGGAAGTCCGGCACAATAAACGTGACTTTTCAATTTCAGCAAGACCGACAACGTTAGAGCCCTGAGAATCTAGGGCTCGCAAATTTCGAGCCGGCTCATAACCATCCCATCTCCAGAGCCAAAAAGCGATATCATCACGTCTTAGTAAGGGGTAAAGAGCTCAGTTTTATATATCATCATCACAGCTAGATATATAATATTATTGAATTGCATCAACCAGGTTATTTATATCTCTCTGATCTGCTAACAGATCTTACTAGAGCTAATTCGACGATTTGCCTAATAGTTTAAAGATTGCGATTTGATCATCAACTGTTTGACTTTCAATTCGATTTCACTTTTAACATCAATATCAGTATCAATTTCTAATTTATATTGTTTTTATGTTCCTTGTACTTTTAACCTCGATTCTAGTTTAAATTTCAATTTCAATCTCATCCTCTGTTTATCATTATTTTTTTCTATGTCTTCAGGCAGAAACTCTTCCGAAACCAATCCTGAAGCTCCCCCAGGTTTCGAAGATGAATATCAGTTGCAGTCACCAAAAAGCGACATTAATCAAGAAAAAAGCAATGTAAAACCATTTTCAATAGGTGAACAAGATTTGAATCCTCCAACTGGCAAATATCCCAATATGAAGCCATATTTAGATCCTTTATCTGATTTTTCCAGTCCTGGATCATCTGGAGGAATGTATCCCACTCGAAATGATCCACTATTCAACCCACAAAATAACAAAGCAAATACAAATCATCCTTTCAACTCTCGATATGATGATCCAATGACTGGAGGTGATCATTTGAATTCAATTGGTCAAGGATTGCCAGCAAATCCTCCCCTAAATGATAGCAGGTTTAATAAAAATAAATTCGGATCTAATTATCCTGGATCAACACCTTTTGATAATGGTTTTAATGGTCCGCCTGGTGCACCTGGTGGATTTGGTGGATTTGGCTTTGGCGGCAACTCTTTTTAGTTTGTTTTATGTTTATCCTGTCATGAATTACAAGTATTTGGTTACAGTTTTAATTACAAGTGGGGTTTTTTTTTTTTCAATTGATATATTTATATATAATTATATTTAGGGTTTTAGTAATATTATTTTGTTTCTATTATCAATTTTTAAATATTCATTTTTCTCTTCACTTTGTATATACATCATGTATTTTGTTTTCATTGATATAATGAAAAAATACTAAACTATTAAAAAGAAAAAAGAAAAAAGGAAAAAGATAGAAAAATTATTAAGAGTTATAAAACAGTAAAAGAAGAAATGCAAGTATTATAAAAACCAAATACACTAAAAAGTCAAATTGTCAACAAATCAAGGAAAAAACAAGTCAAAGTAAAAACAAAAATTGAAAAATTGAAAAATTAAAAGACTAAAAGACTAAAAAAATTAATACGAATTAATGAACAATCAAATGTAAAATCAATAACAAAATGAAAAATTTACAATTTAAAAATTTCCAACTCAGGCTTTTAATTCCAAATTTTAAGAACAAAGAAAACAAAAAACAAAAAACAAAAAAGGCAATAACTCACAAAAAAATCCAAGTGAAAATAAAATAAAATAAAATAAAACAAGCATGTCAATTCTATTCAGAATCTGAAGATATATCTTCAACATCATCGTCCAATCCAATATCTTCCTCCCAGCTTTTTTCAACTGTTTGTCTAACTCTTTTGGTGTATTGAGACCTATGATCTTTATAAAGATTAGCAGCTTCAACATTAGCAGGACTAGCAATGTTTGGATCATTTAATAAAGATTGGATAGAAGTTAATATTGAGGAGACATCATAGGTAGGAGACCACCTATTTTGTAAAATATCAAGACACAATTCACCAGAATTGTAGACATTTGGGTGAAACATTTCGGACAAAAACTTCACGGATGGGGGTTTATTGGGGTACTGTTCATCGAACTTCAAGGACAATCTGAAAGTACCATCTTCAAATGGAGTATCAGCTGGCCCAATGATAACAGCATTCCATATCATAACATTATCAGGTAATGGAGAAGCATTCAAACCAGCTGGGGGATCGCTTTGCATTCTCTAATTGTCAGGATTGATTAGTAACTATCGAAAAACAGAAAAAAAAATAACCCAGCAGGCAACATACCTTGAAATCTCTCATGAGACGTCTTCTAGCCGGAGTAGACATTGTTGGTGAAGAAGTGGAAAACGAAGTTGACGAGTTGGCTCAAAAACAAAAGTGAATAGCAGTGGCAACACTGTGGAGTCTGAGAGGTGATTGAGGTCTGTGAGGTCTGTGGTGATTTTCCAAACAGGAAGCTCTGAGGCAAATCCACCACCAACCGCAGCCACTAGCCGGCGCACGTGGTTTGCCACTGCTTTCCACCGGACTGCGACAGCTCCCAGTTGCTTGCCGCCGAACCGCTGCGCTGGTATGTTCCAGCTACCTGGCCCAAGGTGCTTTTGTCACGACAGTGTCTTCTGGCTGGGATCTTTCTCTGCTTGCTGTGCTGCCTCTACTACCTCTGTTGTTCATGCCTCGGACTCTGGAGCCATTGATTTTAATGTCTCTCTTTTTGTGAAGCGAGCTGGCGTTCATGTTTCCCATGCTGCCCATGCTGCCCAAGTTTATCGGCGATCTTGGAGGACTCGTGGAGGTGTTGATTAAATGTTTGTAGCTTTCAATTGAATTTACTGATAGCCGTCTTAAGTTTGAATAGCTGCTGTCATTTGTGTTTCTACTTCCATTATTATTCTCCAGGTTTGGCAAGACTGTAACTGGACTGAAATCTAAGCTAGAATTTAGTGTGTCTTTATTATATCTCAGCTCAATAGGGATCTTTCGTAGATTATGATTTTCATCTTCATATCCTTCATGATTGTTTTTGTAGTCATTTTTAGCCTGTTTGTTGCAGTTGTCATTGTTGCTCAATAGTTCCTCTGGTATATTCTCTGGCAATAGCTTGCCTGTATGGATCTCAATCCAAGGATACAATACCCCACCAAAATAAAAATGCTGAATAACAGGGAACTTGTCCAACACTTCTTCATAATACATTTTCATTAGCCCTCTCAATATTTTCCTCCATGTTTTAATTCCAGATATATCATATAGCATAGGGGAATGTTCCCAAAATGCCCCTCTTTTAACTTTAATAATAAATGAAATAGAATTAAAAAACAAGTTTTTGGTTTGATATTTTCTCAATTCTTTTAAATCTAAGAAGCTTGATGGTTCTGGTATCACTTTACTATTGTTATTGTTATTGTTATTATTACTGTTGTTATTATCTGCTTTTCTTATTATCATAGGTTTTTTGAACTCATTATCATTTTCAAATAATTCGTTCTTGCCAACAAATTGTGATGCTCCTAAAATATATGAAAAATGAAAATGATCATCTAATCCCCAAACTCCATGACTGCCTGCTGGCTCCAATGTATAATTTAATATCAACTTCCGTACCAAATCATAATATCTGCTAAAAATGAAAATAAAATCAACTCCTTTAACATTCTTAATCACATCGCACATCCATAACCCACCAATGAATGCAATGAAATTTAACTCATGTCCGGTTCCATAATCTAGTCTAATTTTGGATCCAAATGAGTTTAATATATAAAATTTGATTTCAATTAAAAACGTATTTGTTGATGGCCCTTTATAAAACGGTTCAATTAACAACTCTTTCAATAAATTGTCAATATTATTTGCGACTCTTTTATGCCAATCTCTGTCAGCTAAGTTTCCATATCTTCTTGGCCCTTGAAATGGTGGGATCTCATCCGCATACTTGCTAAGAACATCTAACAATTGTAAAACACCATTAACAGCTTTATCGCCACCACTGTTTTTAGATTTATTGAATGGGAATGCTGCACCTTTGATTAGACTATTGTTTGATGTTAATATGGTAGAGTTGCTTGATATCTCATGGTCAAAATCAACAATCCTAGCATCCAAACAGTTTTCAGGGCATTCAATTGAGCCAGTCAATTCAGTTATTCTATTCATAATTTTCTTTAAATTGTATATCGCCAATGAATTCTGAAAATATCCAGTTCCAACTGAATCATGGATTCTCTTTATTGGATCAATAAAATTGGGATTCTTTCCCAACGATTCAAATAGTCTTGGTTCATCTATCATTTTCAGTGCTATCTTATCACTATTCCTGTTATTTGCCAATTGACAATTACAATAGGTTAGTCTTTGAGTGTTATTTGATTCAGCAGCAGTTGCTTTATTATTGTAGCTGGATTATATTGTTTACTCATTGCTCCTTGATTTTTTAGCCCTGAAAGACCAAAGACACAAGTCTAAAAACGTGCAGGTTCTTGCTGCAAGCACATGAAAGTTGAAGCAGTACCTTTAAACTGTAATTCTGAATATCTACACAAAATACACTTAATATATACTAAAATTTAACTTTCATTACAACATCATATATAATCATCATATATAATCATCATATATAACCGATGGCTTGATATTATTTACTAAAATTCTCTAAGATAAATAATAAAAGATCCACGTTAGGTGAGTTTTCCTTGGGGTTCTTTCCAGCAACTTCCTTGAATCCCTTAACTGTTTCTTCAATAAGGCTAACCACCTCTTTTTGAATTATCTCCTTGGGCACCATATTTTTAATCCCAATCAATAAATTTAAATATGTCAATAACAATTTGAAATCGTTTTCATCAATTCCATTTTTGTATTTAGATTTCTTAGATTCCAGATCTAGACTTATGATGGAATTTTCATCCTCATTTTTATTTATAGAAATAGTAAAAGTCTCCTCCACTGAACGTTTGAATAATTCAATAATCTCTTGCAACCTTGGATTGGTTAAAGTGATAAATTTAGAACTTCTGGGTGGTAAAAATGGTGGTTGGGATTGAGATTGTTTTAAAATCTCTGCTTTTTCTTCTGAAGAGTTTTCGCTTATTTTCATTCCTTTCAAACTTTCCTCTATATTTGAAATACTGTCTTTGATAACTGGTTTATTTCTAGTCAACAAATCTTTTAAAATTCCAACCATCGCTATTCTAGCATTTAAATAAGGACAAAATTCTATCGAGTCTTTTAAAAACTCCCAGCAAAATTCTTCATCACTTAATGACAATATTTTTACAATTAACGTATAAATCAATTGCCTTATACTATTCTCCTTTTCATCAGCTGAAATAATACTTGTTAAAGTTTGCAATAAAATTTTCAAAAAAATTCTCAAATTTTTATCCTTTGAAATATCTTTAATATCATTATTAACAAAACACTCTCTTGAAATTGATAACCAAAGACCAAAAAGAATAGAGTCTTTAATTTCAGCGTACACTCTATTTCTTTTTTCTGCTATTCTAAAGCTTAGAACGTCTGATAATGTGAGATTTTCATCATTTGAAATCAATAAAACCGGAGTTAAAAATCTTATAGATAATAACAAAACATCTTTAAAGTTTAGCAATGAGCTAATAATATTTTTCTTTGTCATTTCTTCATTGGAGTCTAATTTTTCACTGAATGAAAAAAAACAAATATATAGTAAACCAATCTTCGATAATTTAATGCCATCATTATCATTATTATTGCCAATTTTTTTTGAAAACCCATTAGCATTCATTGAAATAAAAGAATTTTTTCTAAAATCATCATTTGAAATCCTAAAAATCTCTCTGATTATAAATTCTTCTCTTAAACTTTGATCTTTAATTGAATTTGAAATTATATTTAAAGTTCCCTTTTCCAGTAAAATTTTTAAATATAATTCCTTTGAATAATTAATAAAATCGGCCTCAAATATTTCTTCTAAATTCAAGTCAAATGATTGAGATAATTCCATCAATCTTAAAGTGATCTCTCTCAACATTTCATCGTTAGTGGATCTATAATTTTGAATGTTTTTTTGAATCACATTACTAAAATCATTATTATTTGTTTTAATTTTACTAGATTTTTTATTTGATTTTGATTTGGAAATAACTGGTTTGTTACCTAGTGAGAATTTTGACTGTAATTGTGAATAAAAATTCAAAGATAAACTTAGGTCAGTATATTTTAAGGATAATTCAGCTAAGTGAGTTATAAATGATTGCAATAATTTTCTTTGTAAATATAGTTCGTCTTCCGTAAATTGATAAATATTGTCAAAGGTACTATCTTTAGGAGGATCCAATGGTAAAGGGGGTATATAATCTCTTGCAAAAACATATAATCTTCTAGCTAAGAAAGAGAGATTAAGTATCTCATCCACATTATTGTTTAATAGTTTTAAAAGAGCGGTTATTGCCATAACTAAAAACTTTGAAGGACTGTTAGTATGGATTCTCTTTAGTGAAGCCAGTAATAACTCTAATAAAGAATGAAATTTAATATCAAAAAATCTTTCCTTAAGTTCATCATTTAAAAATTGGTCAGCTAGGAATTCCAAATTCAACTGATCTTCATTTTGATTTTCTTCATCTTTACTAGCATTACCGGTTTCCTTTTGCTCATCTTCTTTATCATTCCGATTTTCTTTGAAGTGGCATTTTAAGGATGACAATAATTCGCATGCCTTGAGAAATAATTCCTTTGGATTCCCATATCTTGCCAATAGATCAAAGATAGATAAGGAGGATTTTATACAAGAAGCATTACCAAGATAACTTTTGAATTTAAAAGAAGAAGATTCTATAAAGTTTATTAGAACTTCAGGCAAATCCCAACCAATTTCATAAATCAATTCATTATTATTGAATTCAACATCATTTCTTAAAATCTCATGTAACGTTGCCAACAATTTTTCCATTTCATCATCATTGTAATTATTTGAATTCGATAAATAAATGTCAATCAAAGTAGAATAGGAAATAAAATCTTTGGTTTTGATAGCGTCTTTTGCAGCATCATGAAAAAATTGACAAATTGTATCGACAGAAATTGAATCCAGATCTTCTGAAGAGGGCAAAGTGTGTTGGGGGGCTAAGAATGCCTTGCTATCTAATCCAGAATTGTCTTTATTGGTTTCAATGTTGGACATTTTGTTATTTTGCCTTTAGTGTCAAAATCAACAAATTAATTTGAAGGTAAATTTGAGAGGTATATTTCAAAGCAAGAAAATGTTAAGCACATTTTGTTACTAAGATAAAATAAACACAAATGTTGGATGTTTCCTGATTTGCCACACCGCATCAAAATCTGCAAAGCTGCCATTTTCCAGCATATACACGTGTGTATCCATAATTTTAGGTTCAGCTCTAGGGCTTCAAGATCTGGTGGTTTGGTTTGATTCATAGAAATACATCAAAAAAGTCTGTTGTTTATCTTCGTTTATGGCTTTTTTTTACTTCAGTTATATTTCCCCAAATTTAATGGTGAAAACAAATATACATTTGTTGCTGACATTAACTATTGGTAAGGTAATGCGATTAATCAATAAAACCTAAAAGCTAATTAAAACAAAAAGAAATAAAAAGGCAAAGATAGAAAAAAGATATAAGACACAACTAATGACCAAATTTTGAACCAGATCAAGAGATAAAAATCAGAAAATGCAAAAAAGATAAAATAGCAAATTTAAATTGAAAAAAAATTAAAAAAACAATTATGAGAATAGAAATCTAGAATTAAACTGAAAAAAAGAAAGAAAAAAATTATAATAAAAAGGCATAAAGCAAATTAAAAATAAAATAATAAAATAAATTGATATTACAACTTTTTCCATCATAAAGTGCCACTATAATTCCTGAATATGATAACCAAGTTCTTCTAGCTTATGAACCGTCCAGAGCCATGTAGCAGCAGCATTATCCATGCTAGAAGCAACACCGCTTGGATTAGTCTCTATGCCATGAGTAGCATAATATTTGCCATTATCTGTTTCAGGAGTCAATTCCTTTGATAATGCGCACTTTAATGTGGCATAAGCACCTTCTTCATTTGTTACTCCAAAAAAGAAGCCAAATATTTGAAAAAATATCCAAAATATAATTCCAATTAATGGTAATCTTGTCCAATAACTAAATAAATTGGTGTTCATGACAAATCCAGGATGAACTGCAACACTTAGTATTTTTGGATTTTTCAAAGATAACATTTTCATATACTGGATTCCAGCAGTTTTTGCCATTCCATATCGAAACCAAGTAAATAGAATATTCGGTTTGAAATTAAACGTCGAATCCATATTAAATGGATAAAATTGAAATCTGTGACCAATTGATGATAAATAAATAATACGAGGATCAATCACATCTTTTTTTTCCATTAATGGAATTAGCCTCTGAGTCAATAAAAAATGTGAAATAAAATTAGTCTGTAACTGAATTTCAAATCCGTCTTTAGTTTTTGAGTATGGTAAGGCCATGACACCGGCGTTATTGATTAGCAAATTTAAAGAAGACTCTTGGTTCTTGAATGTTATAGACGCTGTTTCAACAGAGTTCAAATCACATAAATCCAATTGTAAAAACTTCAATTCACCACACTTTTTGGAATTCAACTCCTCTTTGGAATGGAAGATCCTTCTTTTCATGGCTTCATTCTTGATTTCTATCGTAGCTTTATCAACTCTGTTTTTACTTCTTCCACCAATGTAAACAACAAATCCATGGAGATATAAATGTAAAACAGTGTACCAACCTATTCCACTGTTACCACCAGTTATAATACAAACACGGCGATCTGTAGATGGATTAACATAAGGCAAGTTATTGGGATCAAATTTGTTCATTGTTGTAAAACAAGAAGGACTGGAGCATAAAATCTGGCAGCAAGTACTTTTTTAAAGCTGCTGAAGTTGCTTTCCAGGAGAAAAACAGCGCACAAAAATGTAAAAAACAACAGAGATTTCGAATCAAGCTTTGCAACACGTGAAGGCTGTTTCATGTGCTTCTTTTGCTGTATCAATTGGTTTGGAAGTTACGGCTTTGATGTAGACGTGGTTATAAAATAGTTCATAGTAAAATAAAGTGATTAAAGAACAGTAGGTATAGAAAACAAGGAGAGAAAACACAAAATATTTGTAATACTAGAGAGAATAATAAGAACAATAAGAGTAAAACAAAGAAATGAAAACAATATGCGTACAAAACAATCATTTTTAAGTCAGATCTAATATCAAAGATATTGAAGGAAGATGCTTGACATGTAATTTATTACGCTTTATTATATTACACACCAAGTGTTCAGTAGCTATCCTCATTGCTTCACAATCAAATATCTTTTTCCTTTTTCCATGACAAATAACTTGTATCACCACTCTTTCTTGGTGCAACGAGGTGAACGATTAGAAATAAGATAGCCAAAAGGAAACAAATGCCTCCAACCACAATCCAAGTAACACCCAAAAACGAGTTTTTGCCGCCAATAATAGACCTTGTAGTTATGTAGATGTATTTATTTCCATTGAATGGCTTAACAGGCCAATGTAGCCCAACCACGACTTCATAAGTTCCTTCCAAAAATTCGTCGTCATCATTTCTATAATACAAATTTGAAAATGTTGGTAAACCAGCTGGGTGCATCCAATTTTGAAATTCATACCAAGTTGAGATATCAGGCATGTTTTCTTCGGTATAGCCATTTGGAAATCGTTTAATCCAATTTGGTGGAGGAACAACTTCAGATGGATCATAAGTGGTTTTCTTGAACCTATTTTTATCACTCTCCCAAGCAATACCCTCTTGGGTCATATCGTAATCGGTAGAGGTTTGGTTAACGCCCTTGGGCATTGTAAAAGTGTCATTGAATAATGAGTTTGCAATTAGCCCACATGGATAGTATCTTGTCCCATTACTGTCAACAGATAAAGGTTCACAGTTTTCACCTACTGTATTTTTAATGGCGTCAAGAGAAGCAGGTTTACCATTAATTTGATCTTCACTAAATGAAACAACATATCTCCTATGGTTTGCATAAAAGTTATTCAATTTGTAGAAAAAGAAGACAGGAGACCCAATGTCATTAGGGATTTGAAATTGTAAATGGCATAACCCATTTTCTTCAGGATCGGATTCAGATAAGTTTACAGTGTATTTCCATTGCGGTTTTATTGTGATATCTTCTTTAAATCTAAAGTCATAGTAATCATCAGGTATTTCAGCAAAACGGTTCATTGGTGCCTGGCTTTCGCATTGTGTATATTCAATAGTTAAATCTTCGACTTGGTTAGAACCATAAAGCATACCGGCTCCCAATGGGATGAATATTATAGCAGTAATTAGTAATAATGGAATAACAGTCTTTGGGGTTATTATAGGACTTTATAAGCACGAAAAGTAAAACAAAATTGGAAAATTAAGGAAAAAAAATTAGTAAAAAATTGGTTCATTGGATTGGGTAAAAAGAGCAAAATAAAATAAATGAACATACTGATAAGCCTTCAAACGTTGTTGTGTAAAACTATTCTCTATAAGGTTATGTTAGAATTTTATGTTTTAAAGATCATTAAATAATATTAAGATAATTGGTCAACGTACCAACTGGTCTTCTATTTTTCACCTTGGGAGCTTGATCAGTCTCATTATCAGAATCAGACATTGAGTCTGATTCATCATGTTGATGGTGTCTTCTTTTTAAGCTGAAAGGCATTTTCAGATAACAAATAAAGAGATACTAGAGATACTAGAGATACTAGAGATACTAGAGATACTAGAGATACTAGAGATAATATAGAAGAACTCGAAGAACTCAAAGAATAATAATGCGTCTTTTTGATTGTGTTTTGTTTATTTCAGTTAGAGGTGATGATTACATCAATAATGGAAAGATTTTGAGTAGGAATAAAACCGATGGAGCGACAAATGTATCCGTGAAATCCATCCTCTGATTACTATTCCACCAAAAAATAATTAGCGAGTGTCAAGAGCAGAAACTGGAGGATGGCCGTCGGTCAGTGGGTAAAGATTTAATACAAAGTTAACCAATATGATAGCGAGTATGTTCTACACTTATAAAGGCTACTAATAAGATTGTTTAAATTATATTTATAAATATAAACATTTTACATAAAAAAGGAACTAAAAACCATTTCAATCGTTGCAAGAGAATATAATTACCAACAGCTAAAAACCATACTGAATCTGAATAAAAATAGGAACAAAAACATAAATAAAAATACGAATATGAATAAAAACAAAACCAGAAATAGTAGAAAAAAAAGAAGGAAATTGATTTATGAAAATCTAATTTGAATACTATTTGGAAATAACAGCTTCAAATTCACTAACATTCGTGTAGGCGGAATTAATAGATGCAATGGATGATCTTCTGTTGTGTGCAAAAAGATCATCAGAAGATTGAGTTGAGGAAACACTTTCTGATCTTTTTAACGACTTTGGTATGCAATGTATTGATAATGGGGAAACTCCTTGAATTACGACAGGATCAGAAATTCGATTTGATAAATAAAGATATTCAACTGGTTCATCTCTTATGTTTAAACCTGGAACTAATTCGGTATATGTCATCGTTATTGTCAAAAACAAAAAAAGCAGTAAACTGGTGATAAGATTATTTAAGAATTAAAAATTATAATTGAAAATGGAGGTGGCGATTAAATTGGTATATTATTGCGATTTGTAAACAATAAGATATTAATAAATTTGTAAATTGTGAAGGCAATGAAGATGTGAAAAATCAGTTGAATAAAAAATGGAAATTGCCTAATTTATATGCAATTGCAAAATAAGTATAAATCCAAAACCCCCCCAAAGTGTTTTTGTTTTTGTGTTGTTGTTTTATTGTTATGATGGAGATCTCGACACCAATGGCGAGAACAAATCATGATGTAAAGGTATGATTCAATGAATTTGAAATCCATTTATCATTCATTCATGATGAATAAATTACCAAATCCATATGGTGCAATAACTCGAGAAAAATCAAGCAAAAAGATAGCAATCAAATACAATAGGTTTGTTGGTGGGAGGCTAAATTGCTAATCTGCAGTGTTGCAAGTGTTCCATGATGGTGAAAAAGGGTGAGCGAGATTTAAGTTAGCCATTTTTCGCTGGATATTGGTTTTATTAGCGTTGCTCAAGTCATTTGCGTGAGTTTGATTCATCAAAGATAATGCCATCCACAAAAGAAAAGAGAGAAAATGACAGAGAGGAGGGAACGGAAGCAGTTTGTGAGAAAATGACCTCAGAACAAAGTTTGCGTGTGCATGGGATGTTCAACTCTAATCTGCACACGTGGTGAAATGTGCGTGGACACTGGAAAACGTGTGCTAATGCATGTTTGAAAGATTCCGTTGCTCTGGAACCAATGGACTGGGAGATCAAATGCATAACGTTTTTTGTTCAATATTAGTATTATTTATTAATTATTATTACGAAAGAAACAGAAGCAAAAAAAAGCCAGAAAAAAAGCAAAATAGTAAAATTAAGTTTACATAAACAAAACAGAGAAAACAGTCATCAAGAGAGTCCCGACAAGACCAGTTCTAATGGCATTGGAGCCAGAACCAGAAGAGGAGGTGCTACTTGAAGCAGATGCTGACTCAGTAGCAGAAGCTTCTTCACTGTCTTCAACTGTAGAGCTGCCAGATGATTCAGATGATTCGGAGGAGCCAGAGGAAGCAGATGTTGTTCTGGAGCTGCTTGATCTGGAAATAGTTGAGTTGTAATTGCTTTGAGTTGCGACAACAGATGTGGCAGTTGAGTTAGAAAAGCCTTCAGAAGTGGCAGTTATTGTAACAGTTTCCGAGCTTTCTTCAGTGGCTTCAGCTGAAGAAGCACTTCCGGTAGTTTCAGCTGAAGACTCGCTTCCAGTAGCGTCTACAGTTGCAAGACTCGATGGTAAACATGCAGTACCTGTTGGAGTAGTTGGAATTGTAGAACATTCAGAAATAGCCACAGTTAAAAATGGCCAGTAGTCATCATATAAACACCATGCACAAGCCAAACAATCTTCCATCAATTGGTTAAATTGAGAGTCATCTGCACATAAACAATCCACGTCGTATGGACCTGTGTCGGATTGACCATCTTCAGCACACTTTCTAGCGGCCAAAATACTGTATCCACAATCAGCATGACAGCTATAAGAAGCTGAGTCAGCCTTAGAAAGTGCCTCAGCTAAGGGCTTTGGTAAAGCTGCGGCTAGGGCCTCGGCCAATGGGTTGGCTGCTGAAAGAAAGACTTGCAAGGAAGCAATAGTTATTATAGCGAGTGAATTGAAAAACATTGTTTGATAGTAACCACGGAGTGTGTATGAGATAGCAAGAGAACTGGTTTCTTTTTTCAAACAAGTGGGAATGAAAGAAAATCAAACACTTTTATAAATAAAAGCTGCCAGACCCAAGATCAAAATCATCTGTTTTGTCAGGTTGGGTCTTTCCAACGTCCCTCAAAGAGAATTCAAAAGGAATGGATTCTAAGCCAAATGTGAATAAATTAAGCAGCACCCTGTTCTTCTCTCCAAAACCCATCCTCCATGCCCCAGAACCTTAAAAGCTGTCGGATATACCGCTGCACGTTTGGAGCTGGAGCTCCTCCATCCTCCTCTGCTTCCTCCTTTGCGGTCTCTTTTGAAGACCTCCAGCTGAAGCACCAGAACCAGACCAGATCAACGCTGCTTGGAGAGCACAGCTGATTATATCAATGCTATATATGTAGGGGTTAGTTCCCGATGAGCTTACATATCATTAAATACCTCTCCTGCATAAGATGTCAAAAGTGAAAAATCTTACTTTTTTCTTATTTTGTTTTACTCCCTTTCCCAAAACTCGATGTAACTTTCCCCTAAGAGCAATACTTCTTTACTCACCTCTTTGACGTCTAAATTGGTAATTTCATACCAACTGTCAGTGGCCTTGTCCAATAGTTGGATTTTCCAGACAAACATGTCCAGGTTCTCTTTTGTATTATCGTTTTCGCTTTTCGTCTCAAGAATAATATTGGCTACCAACTTGTAATAGACTGGTTTTCTCTTGATGTTTCTTTTTTTGCTGTTTTCCAAATAAGCACTCATATCGAGCTTTGATAATGGGAAATTTATAACTATTGGGTTTCTTTCAACTCCACTTAGTCCCTTGATTGAGTTATCTTTACTAAATCTGTTGATATGAAATATTAAAACCAGAGGCAATTTTTTAATTTGAAAGGTTCTACTTTCTCCTGCTAGCTCTTGGGTTTGGATCCCATTGAATTTATTTAATAGAGTATAAATTGAAATTTGAGGAATCTCCTTAATTGTATTGCCATCTTTAAATAGTGGAATCGATGGCAAATCTAAGGTCAATATCCAAAACTTATTTATTGATGACTTTGATTGACTTTTCTTTTCAAATTTCAATATATCGCTTTTGGAATCCTTTTCAACAATAATCGATTGGGATTTGATAATTATCTTTCCCTGGAAACAATTTGAAATAATTGTGTGACTTCGGCGATTACTGCTATGACTGCTATGACTGCTATGGATATTATGAATACTACCATTATCATGATCGTGTTCGTAATGGTTAATCTTCACAAATCCATCATGCAAGTTATTCAATAGCCATAATAAAAAATCCTTTGGATCTCTTTGTTGGTTGATTGTAAATTTTTTTGAAGATAATAAACTAATATATTGTAGTAGTTCATGGGGACTAATATGAGGCTTGAATAAATTTTTTGACCAGATTTTTCGAATTAATAATCCGAATTTCGTATTTAAAACGTTTTTATCAATTGTACCAAAGTTGTTCAGATTTAAGAAAAAGTTTCTTAAACTTGAAATGTGGCTCAACGATTGTAAAATAACATTGGCATAATCATTTGATTTAATATTGTTTAATCCGATGAACCCAATTTTATAAATTTTATGATTTAAATCATGAGAATATAATGTTTTTTTAAACTCGTAAGCAAGATTGTTTTCATTACCGCTATTATATACTGGAGCCTTTTGATTTAACTTTTCAATTTGAGATGAATCAAATGTTGGATTGATCAAATACTTGATATCATTTAAATTTGATGTATTTTTAATCTCATAATTCTCAGGTAAAATGAAGAATTTCAAGTTGTTTAAATTGATAAAAACATGATGATTATTGTCAATTGAATGGTAATAGGCATGGGAGTTTTTTGTTCTTCCTTGATAATATTTCCCACACACTAAACAAGCATAAATATTGATATTAGATAGTGATACTGAACAAATTTTTTCAAAGTCAAAATCTAAACTCGATCTATCAATTGTCTCAAGGTACATGTTTTCAATAGAAGTGTCATTTGCAAGTTTTGAGTTACTCATTTTGATATGTTATCAATACAAGAGCAAAGATAACGAGAGAAGTAGGGAGAATATGAAAGATAGAAGATGGAAGATGGAAGATGGAAGATGGAATTGTTTTTATAAAATCAGTCTAAGACATTTTGCTCATTTTTCCAATGTCTGAGGTAGAAGAAAAGTTTAAATATCTTACTCATTGATATAATGCAATAATGTAAATAATCTAATGAAATCAATAATTTTATATCGTTTTTATATTATTTAATCATTGAGTCGTATCTTCATTTATTCATAATTATAAAGAGAAAAAAAAATTTATTAATATATATTAAAGTAATAAATTGAAAAGCTAAACATCAATATGTTAGGACGTTAATCTATTGGGATATAAATAAAACTGGATGAGCCTTATGTCCTAAGCTTGAATTTTTTCTTTTAAAATATTTAATAATACATGAGCATCAGCAGCAAACTTTCTAATACCTTCGCTTAATTTTTCAGTTGCCATTGCATCTTCGTTGAATAAGAATCTATAGTTGGGTTCGTCATTGATGTAGGAGACCTTTTCATCAGGAGAATCCTTGGCTGATTCTTTTGATAAGACGACAGGAAGGTCCTCATTTGAGTTTAGTAATTCTTCTAATAAACCTGGAGAGATGGTTAAGAAATCAACACCGGTTAAGGCTTTGATTTCCCCAGAATTTCTAAATGAAGCACCCATTACAATTGTATCATAATTGAACTTTTTATAATAGTTGTAAATTCTTTTAACAGAAATGACACCTGGATCATCAGCACCAGAGTAAGATTTACCAGTGCTTGCTTTATACCAATCAAGAATTCTACCAACAAATGGAGAAATCAAAGTCACACCAGCTTCAGCGCAGGCAACAGCTTGAACAAAGGAAAACAAAAGAGTCAAGTTACAGTGGATTTTGTATTTGGATTCCAAAATTTTAGCAGCTTGAATACCTTCCCAGGTGGAAGCAATCTTAATCAAGATTCTGTCCTTTGGGATGCCTTGAGACTCATACAAGCTGATGATTTTCAAGGCCTTTTCAATTGTTGCATTTGTATCGAAGGACAAGGTGGCATCAACTTCGGTTGAGACTCTACCAGGGACAATTTTAAGAATTTCTTTACCGAATTCAACTAAAAGACGATCTAAAGCAGCTGAGGCTTGTTCTTCTGGAGTTGAACCATTTTGCTTACCATATTGAATAGCAGTATCAATCAATGCAGCATATTCAGGTTTTTTGGCAGCAGCCAAGATCAAAGAGGGATTAGTAGTGGCATCTTGTGGAGTATATTTGGCAATTGATTCGAAATCACCAGTATCAGCAACAACGGTGGTGACAGATTTTAGTTGATCAAGAGTAGAAGGCATTGGGAGCAAAATAAAGTGAGAAGAGAGCTGGTAGAAAGAATTGGAGAACAGAATAACACAGCAGAATGCAATTCAGAATTGAGCAGAGCAAGTCAGTAAGCAAAAGAGAATAAGAGAATGGCTGTAGAAGAGTGCTTTTATATCTAAATATTTGTGGAGCATTTCTCAATCCCATTTCTAAATCCGCTTTTGAATCCCGTCAGCATATGCCAGCTGCTCGCTAGCGGAATATCGGCAGCCTCCCGAGACGGCCACGCACAGCGCTTCGTCAGCGAAAAATGCTTTCCGTGGCGCGCTTTTGGGTGCATGTCCAGGGTCGGTACGGCGGACAGTACGTATCTTCGGTGACGACGGTGCTGGCGTTAAGACCTCAGTGGCGACGAAGAGCAGGAGCAGCAGCCCTTGTTCAACGGGCTGTTCAGGCGGCTGCATAACCAATCAGTCAATAATAGTATATGTATCACGTGTAATAAACCTGTGGTTTTGGAATGGCTAGAAGATGGACATCTTCTAGTCAACTATTAAGGATTATAAAGATTATATAAAGATTATATAAAGATTATATAAAGATTATATAAAGATTATATAAGGATTAATAAGGATTAGAAGAGGTTGCTGAATAACAGACAGATATTTTGTCTGCTTCCAGAATATGATCTATCTCCAGAACTATTTGCTGTTTATTGAGTAATAGGCAGCGTTATGTATTATTAATTATCTCTGGGAGCCTTGACTAATCAAAGAGTTCTAGGTCCTACAGAGGGCTTGTGGTGAAGAACAAAAAAATACCAAAATGTAGAATGGGTCCATTCTATAACCTCTGCAATTCTGAGTATTGCTTTGATAATGATTGCATTATCGGTTTGAAAGCTCAACGACACTTTTGCTGAACCACCTTGTTATGATATATCACCTGGCTCTTCAAATTCATCTTCGCACTAAAGACCAATGCTGTCAATTTTTTACCATCAACACACGCAGTGTCCAATCCTCGGGTATATTCGTGAAGGTTTAGTTTTCTTCCAGCATCATGTCCATAGATAATTGAGTACTTTTCTAATTCTTCTTTATTACCATTGTCCTCCATGGACCTCATTTTGTCATTATGTACTTTGTACCATGCTTTATACTTGAATGGGTTCATTTGTCCTATGCTCACATCCGATGTTTCAAGATATTCTGGTCGCAAAAATGCCCTCATATTGGCCAAGTTCTCTGGGTCTTGATCCTCCAACTTTACATTCCATTGCAACCCAGCATGAATAGCTAGAGTGTCTAATGGCGATCTATGATTATAAACTGGGTCATAGCTTTTTAAATCTGTCTTTAACTCATCGTATTCGGGATATTTGTCTGATCTGGGATTTAAATATTCATATGTTATATTGCCTAATTTCAAAATCATAGGACATTTCGTTATGTATTCAATATGGTCTTTTGTTAATCTTTTTGCTATCGATAATTCCGGATCAAAACTTATTCCCTTAGCACCAACAAATGAATTTTGTGATTTCGACGAAGGATAGGAGAAATTACCAAAAGATGGCAACTCAACATTGTGATACCTTGAATATTTTTCTAATATACTCAACTCGTGGTTGCCCAATATACAGGACAATTGATTTTCGATGGCAAATTCTAAGATTTCAAAATTTTGTTTTCCCTTTGAAATAAAATCTCCTAATAAAACTACCTGGTCTTTATTTTTATTAAAATTGATCTTTTTTAATAGTTTTATAAAATAACGAAAGGATCCATGAACATCTCCAATTAAAATTAATCTCTCAACACCAATTTTCTTATTTAACTGATCAGCTCCAATATTGTCAATATTATCAATGTTATCATTGATAGTGTTATCATTATCACCATCACCGTCACTGTCTTTACTATATTCACTATCTCCATCATTTATATCAATTTGATGGCCTACTGGCCTTATATAATAATTTAATTCGTCTAATTTTGTTAACTCTGGCAATTCAACACCTTCAGGAAAATCATCGCTGAACAAAGCAATTGTGAATACAGCAAATATAACTATTCCAGCGATTATACCTAAGCTTCTACCTAGATTTTTCCCCCAATGTTTTCTTTTTTGATTAATGCTATTATTTTTATTGTTATCAGTAGTTTGGTTACACTGTGTGTAATATGCATAACGAGATGGGCTATCAGGCGAGCTATTTTGAATCGCTTTCTTCAACAAAGAAGATCTATCACTCATTAGCAACTAAAATATGTCTAGCAAGAATATGTTATAACTTTTTGCAATAAATCAAAAATATAGTGCAAATATATATTAATGTATTGATTGTAAATATGTCTAATCAATAGATATCTTTATTGTATCGTAACCCTGTGGGTCTTATATACTGATAAAGTCACTAGTAACTATCTCATGGTGCATTCTATTGGGGCCAAAATGACAGACATGTGGTGGGTGCTGACTAAGGCTCCCTTTTTTTGTGGGCAGGAGCAGTGTTTGCTTGCGGTGTGTTGGCTATGGTTTCGCTACCACCAGTCTGGATGAAATAACACTCACCGGCAAAGTGCCGAAAATGGTTACGAGAAAAAACACAAGAAAGAAAGAAAACTCGGACCACTAGAGCGGTTTCCGTGACCGAGTCGCTTTGAGTCCGGATAGCGCAAATCTCTGTCCTGTAAAACGGAACATTTGGGGACTGGAAGTGAACTGAAAAAGGTCTGGAATTGGGTTCAAAACAGAGAGGAAACTGTTGTTTCTGTGATTTGGAAAATGGCTGTACTTGGACCTGATATTTACTGATTCATCTGAGATATGGCAATACCTGATTTGGCGGGCTGGTATTTAATTTGTGCTTGATTGTCTCATTACGATTGCTGTTGTTTCTCAATTTCATTACCATTCTTTATTATAACCAACACTCTAACAGTTCAATCTTTTAGTTTCCTATAATTTATACACCAGTTTTTGTTTATTTTTGAATAGAAAAAACCAGGTGAACAAAAATTGTATTCTTTTTTTGTCTTTACCAAAAAAAATTATTATCTCTTTTATTATCTTTTCTTTTCTTTTTTTTTTTAGCTTTTGTTTGTTTGCCAAATTTAAAATGAAGTTCAACGCAGTTAATCTTATAAAAAGTGCTTTTTTGTTTTCAATTCCGGTTTTGGGATTGATCCCTTTGGAGATTAAAGGAAAAAGGTTTATTAGACCTTCAGTTAAATCAGGAGAAGAAGGTGAAGTATTTTTCATCAAGGGAGCTGATTATCAACCTGGTGGATCTTCTGCATATACAGGAGATATTGGTGATGGGGATGTGCTATCAGATCCAGATAAATGTTGGAGAGATGTTTATTCATTGCAGCAATTGGGAATCAATACTATTAGAGTTTACTCGCTACATCCCGAATTGAACCACGATGAATGTATGACGATTTTGAATAATGCTGGGATTTATGTTATATTAGATGTCAATTCAGCGTTAGATGGAGAGTCGTTGAACAGAGATAATCCATCATCCAGTTACAACTCTAATTACTTGACAAGAGTGTTTAAATTCATTGAGGCGTTTAAGGAGTATCCCAATTTACTAGGATTCTTTGCTGGAAATGAGATTATTAACGATGAAAATTCGGCTAGTTTAAATCCACCATATATTAGAGCGCTTCAAAGAGATATGAAGGAATACATTTCCAAGCATAGCAACAGAACTATTCCGGTTGGATACTCGGCAGCTGACGATAGTTCATTAAGATCAGCCACATTTAAATATTTACAATGTGATAGTACAGAAGATGGAGAGATTGACTCTAAATCCGATTTCTTTGGGCTAAATTCGTACGAATGGTGTTCAGGGGAAAGTAACTGGAAATCGTCAGGATATGAAAAAGTGAATGAGACGTTTAAGGATGCAGTGATTCCAGTTTTCTTTTCGGAATATGGATGCAATGCCTTTAGACCAAGAACTTTTGACGAAATCTCTGGGGGAGTATTTGGTGGATTAATTAATACATTTTCAGGAGGATTAATATACGAATACAGCGAGGAGTCCAATAGATATGGGGTGGTCAATATTGATGATGACGATGGATCAATCGAATATACAGATGAATTTGATAATCTACAAGGAGAACATGAAAAAGTTGAGAACATTACAGCCAACTGGGGTGAAAATGATGTTCAAGACAGTGAAGAATATGAGTGTGATGCGGATAAAATTCTTGAAATTTACTCATCATTCAATTCTAATTTCACGCTTCCAGAACAGCCAGAGGAAATCACTGAATTGATTCAAAATGGAGTTGAAAATAATAACACGGGAAAGATCATTGAAGACTTAGAAATCAAGGTTACCAATCATACAATAAAGGATTCAGATGGAAAGGAAATCAGCAACAAGGAAATAGAATTTGAGAGTGTGAATTTGGTGAATAGCGTTGGACAAAGTGTCACAGTTGTGAGCAGAACCACTTCTGCTAGCAGTAGTCTGGAGAGTGGCCAAAGCTCTGAAACCTTGACATCGAGCTCTTCAGATAGTGGAAACAATATGGTGAGTATTTCTTCATTTTCTTCAATGGGATTGTTGGGAGTTGTTACAATAGTTTTATCGTTTATATTTTAGACACTGCAATAGCGGTATTAGCCATAACAATACAGACACCCGTATGCTAATCACTTGGTGTTCTGAACAATAAAGGAGAATTCACATTACAGCTGAGATGTTATGCGTATATCCATTCATTTAACGAGGAGCAGGTTAGATCTGCAGTTTGGAAAGGGCATTGAACAATCGAGAGCAGGATTGGCCAGAGAAAGCTCGTAGGACGTGTCTGAGTGGGCCACAGGCAAAGAAGAGCTGTAAAGCAGAACAGACAACACCAAATAGCCCAGCTGCTGCAAACACAGCAAAGGCACCAAATCCAGCAGACGAGCCCGGAAAAACACGCGCAGCTCTTCGGCAGCCCTCGGAGATTGCAGATCCGAGCATTGTTCTGCACAATAAGTTCCCCGAAAAAAGAAACAGGCGCTGGACCTCCCACTCGTACGGGGCCCAGAGTCTGGCTGATCGTGCCACTTGCCTGTTCGGCTGCAGAGCTGCAGCGCACCGAAGGCGTGTAGACAGAGCAGCCGCAGCTGTGCACAGCTGTGCGCATAACGGCAGGCAGAGAGGTCCTGTTCCGGCAGGGCAGCGCGGATTAGAGTTTGAGCCTGGCGCCAAAGAGTAAAGTAAAAAGCGCTGCTCAAAGCTCTGGCCTTTTTCTTTTCTCTTTGCACAAAATCCAGCACACGCACCATCTCCAGCTTTCTCTTTTGCTTCTTCTGCTGCTTGCCCCGGAACCTTCCAAACCGCTGCTGTTGCTGCTGCTTCCTGTTTTCCTTTTTCGGCTTCATTTTCCATCTTCTCTTACCTTCCAGTGGCTTCTTCCATTACTTTACCCTTTTCATTTGATTTCCTTTCTTCTTCGTGCTGTGATTCACTATCTCTTTCAAATCAAGACATTTCCTTAAGGTTTTCTTGAATATTTGGTAACTCTGGCGTTTCTTTCCTCAGGCATCTGCTCCATTACTTGTGCTATCTCTCCCAGAGTTTCTTTGCTATCGACGGTTTTTCATCGTTTTGTCAGTCCTCCATTCTCCTGCATTATTCCCAAGAGGCTTGATTTATCTCCAATTGGTTTGAATTATCCTGCGAAAATCTGGAAAAAATCTTGAAAATATCTTGAGAAAATCTTGAGAAAATCTTGAAAAAAACCTTGAATCACATCCTGATTTCTTCTAAATAAGCTTGAATAATTTCCTTTTCCTCCCAAAATGATCAAAGTATGTATATCTCTACTATCTTATTCTAAAACCTACTCATAACTCATTAAAACCACCACCCCTTTTTCAATTTCAAAAGTGTCTGATTTACTAATAATCGTTTTTATCTTTTTTTTCTCTCCTTTATTTTTTTCTTTTACTTGGATTTTGTTTGACTTTTTTTCTTTCTTTAGAACCTAAGGAGATCTCTAAAACACGAAAAACGTTCCTCTGCAAATAGCAACAATACTAATCACACTATTAGTAATAATAATAATATAATTAATCCAAACTCTAATAATACTCTAACAAACTCCCAGTCTCCTCAAAGTTCCCATTCAAGGTCCCACTCTTCATCTTCTTTCACACAAGCAATGTTAAATGCCTCCTCAACTTCTCCAAGAGTATCCACAAACGTCAACGATACCTCTGACTACTACAATAACAATAATTCAGACTATATCAATATCAATAACGCCAATATAGACACTGATCAAAATGCTCCCAAAAAAGTCATTCAGGCTTTGTACGATTATAACCCCCAAGGCCCCGGTGAACTAAAATTCTCAAAAGATGATTTCTTCTATGTTATTAGCAACGAAAACGATAAAAATTGGTACGAAGCTTTTAACCCAATCACAAATGTTAAAGGCAAAGTTCCTGTCTCATATTTCAAAGCCTTCAACAGATCAAGGCCTAGAACTTCCTCTATAATTAACCCGACCATATCAAACAACTCCTCCATCAACAACAACAACAATAGCAACAATAGCATTCACAACTCGTCCATCATAATCAACTCAAACACTTCAAACAATAGTATCGACGATTCCACCACTCCAACCATAATAAGTAACCTAACTCTAGAAAACTCAAATCTTACCCAAAACAACCAGATCAAAAAAGCAACTGCTCCTACCTTATATGGCACAGTTTTATACAATTTTAAAGGTGAAAAAGAAGATGAACTAGATGTTGAGGAAGGTGAATATCTCGTACTATGTGCTCATCATGAATTCGAATGGTTTATAGCAAAACCAATCGATCGTTTAGGTGGCCCAGGTTTAGTCCCAGTCTCTTATATCAAAATTATGAACATGGTCCCCGGTAAAGAATCATCTCCAGATGTTAAACAAGAAATCTTAGTAAATAACTTGCCAACTGTCCAAGAATGGAAAATCTTAAACGCTCAATATCAAGCTTCCTCCATTCAACTAAACCAAGAAATATTCGAACAACAATCTTACTACCAAAACCAATTTGGAAACCAATTTCAGAATCCCTACTCAAATCAGTACCCAAACAGTGTCTACCAAAATTCAGGTATCAATCCAATCAACTCTTCAACTTTGGAAGAAATCGTTGAAGAGCAACAAGAATTCACGTATGAAGTCTTAGCAGTATCAATCGAAAGACTTTACTTAATGAACGATGAATACTGGTATAACATAATATGCAAACTATCAAATAACATTGTCAGATCTCTATGGAGATGCTACAAAGATTTCTTTAATTTTCAAAAGCTACTACTACAAGCATTTCCAACTGAAGCAGGTGAATTTGATACAAAAAATCGAAGCTTGCCATTCATACCTGGTCCAGTGGTGTTTGTTTCAGAAAATTTGGCCAGTCGAAGATTATACGTTTTAGAAAAATACTTAAATGATTTAATTAAATTGCCCGATCACATATCAAAATCACACTTGGTTTTAAGTTTATTTGAAATAACTCAAGAAAATGACAAAGAATATACAACTGAACAATTTATACAATTGTATTCATCAAACTCAACTTCAAATCGATCCTCGGATTCGAAAAAATCAATTTCAACTAGTGCAACAAGTCAAAATAATGATAATGAAAATATTAATAACCTTAATAGTAACAGTAATGAGAATGACATGATTGGCAAAAATTATCAAATTAGTAGTGAAAATTTAGATGATCCAACTTCATTAAATCTTCAAAATCTATCAATATCTAACAAGAACAACAAAAATAATAATAATAATAATAATAATAATAATAATAATAATAATAATAATAATAATA